>JAZKJV010002176.1:0-61834 GCA_037367405.1 Ottelia alismoides | reverse complement strand
GTCAACAGACTTATCATAACGATTACGCTTTCGGCCAGCAGATGCGGCCGTTCACCTTATAGACAATGCGTTCGTAAAGAACGTGATTCACCTTGAGGGGCACGAAGTGGGGTGACTTGTTTGTTCATCTTGCTGCTATCGCTGGTCTTTTTGAAGGGTTTCAAGGAGGCAGTTGGGATTGCGGTTTTGCTGGTCATTCTGTACTTGGGCCTGAACGCGATCGTGATCGGTCGGGGTTTGAGCGAGGTGATCTCGCACCCCCAGGTTTTGACGAATTGGCAGGAGCAACTGGCGACTCCGAAATACCGAGGCGGGAATCCGGTGATGCTTTTTGCGTTGGCGGCGCTCTTGTTCCCCAAACTGGCATTGGGACTTTCGGGGTTTGAGACGGGCGTATCGGTGATGACGCTTGTGAAAGGCGACAAGAAAGACACCGAGGAGAATCCGGCGGGGCGAGTTCGCAACACGCGAAAGCTGCTGCTCAGCGCGGCGTTGATCATGAGCGTGTGTTTGATCTGCTCGTCGATCATCACCACCACACTGATTCCTGAGCACGAGTTCCACAAGGGCGGCGCGGCTTACGAGCGGGCGCTGGCTTTCCTTGCTTACAAGTTCTTTGGCAACAACTTCGGAACCCTTTATGACATCAGCACGATCCTGATTCTGTGGTTTGCGGGTGCCTCGGCGATGGCGGGCTTGCTGAACCTGGTTCCGCGCTATCTGCCGAAGTTTGGTATGGCTCCAGAGTGGACCAAGGCAAACCGACCGCTGGTGATTATCTTCACCTTGATCTCATTCCTCGTCACGATCATCTTCAAGGCTTCGGTGACGGCTCAGGGCGGCGCGTATGCGACCGGAGTTTTGGTGCTGATGACCTCGGCGGCAATTGCGGCGACGATTTCGACGCGTCGGCGGCAACGCGCGACGAAGTGGGGCTACGGGATCATTTCGTCATCTTTATCTACACCACTGTCGTGAACGTGATTGAGAAGCCGGATGGAATCAAGATTGCGGCGTTCTTCGTGAGTGGAGTCGTGATCGTCTCGTTTGTCTCCCGCATTTGGCGAACGCTTGAACTTCGCGTGAAAGGGGTTGACCTTGATCTGCGCGCGCTGGAGTTTGTGCAAGAGGCGGCGCAGGCGGGCGGACAGGTGCGCATTATTCCTAACCGACCTGACCAGCGAGATGGTGCGGAATATGAGCAGAAAATCGCGGAAACGCGGCGGGATCACGATATTCCGGAGAATGAGCCGATTCTGTTCCTCGAGATCACGATTCGGGATGCTTCGAACTTTGAAGGGAACGTGAAGGTTCGGGGATACGAGGTGGATGGTCACCGCGTGCTTCGGGCGACGGGCGTGGCGGTTCCGAACTCTTTGGCGGCTTTGTTGCTTCACATCGGGAAGCTGACGGGCAAGCGCGCTCATGCCTACTTTAACTGGGGCGAGCGGGGGCCGGGGGCTTACCTGATCAAGTTCTTGTTCTCGGGTGAGGGCGACATCGCTCCGCTGACCCGGGAGATACTAAGACGGGTCGAGACTGATCCCAGTCTTCGACCCGTGGTTCACGTGGCGAGTTAGTTCCCTATTGGGGACCTAGCTCGTTCGCCTTGATTGCGGTTCCACCCGCATTTTCAGGAATTGGTGCGCCTGCCGCTGGCGCAGTCGCGCCCGGGTCAGCCGTTGGTGCCGGTTGCTGAGCAGCCGGGGCAGGGGCTGGAGTCGTAGCACTCGCAGCTTCTGGTTCCGACGACCCGCACCCCAAAAGGGCGAAACTAACTACGATTGAGGCGATAGTGAGCTTTTTCATTAGTTGTTATACGAGTTGTTCGGCATGAAGCCTGCCACGTGCAAGGAGGCACCCGCGAATCCTCCTCGATGAAGTTGTTTGCAGGAAGAACGGATCCATCGGACTCCAGGAATTGGATTGGCCAAACGGTATTGAGTCGGAGGTTGCCGGGAGCTCGGTTTCCGTTTCCTGGCTTGATCACCTTTGTGGAAGTGTCGGTAGCGACGAAAATAATCGTCTGACCGTACACGTAGTAACTTGAATCGCCACGGAAAAGGATGTTGAAGACATCGCCTCGCGCGTTTGGCGCCATGTCGCCCTGTGGAGGACCACCGGCGTTAAACATACAAGGACCGGTGCCAGTGCAGTTCAGTCGTGGATTTGTCGAAGCAGCACCGGTTCGGGTGATGTTTCCAAAGCCCTGCCACAGCATTGGGTTGATGCTCGGAGCCTCGACTGCAGTCATTGAGTAGTACTGGAGGTGACCGTTGTAGGTAAGGTTCGAACCCTGTGGTGCACGTCGCTGGGCACCTGCTGGCCATCCCGTGATGCTAACGGGGCGCGTGCCCGGGAGGTTCAGCATCTCGAAGTTCTTTCGGTAAGGTTCGGTGGTGTTGTGCCAAACAAGCGCGTGCTCATCCTCGATGATTGGATTGACAAACCATCCCGCCGGACTCATCATCGTGAAAACGGTTGGCTTATAGCGTTGAACACCGACGGCGGAGAGATCGGGAACGGTTCCGCAAGGACCTTGATCGTCTGCGTCGGCCGTATAAAGGATCATCGCGGTTGCGGCCTGCTTGGTTTGGCTGATTGCTGCGGCCTTTTTGGCGGCGAGCTTGGCTTGTGCGAAGACTGGGAAGAGAATGGCGGCGAGGATCGCGATGATTGCGATGACGACGAGGAGTTCGATGAGCGTGAAGGCCCTGAAGCTACGTTGCTTAGTCATGATGATTCCTGCGAAAGAAGAAAATGAAAACAGGTGCCCGCAGACGCGAGTCACCTTAATGATACATAGCTCTTGGCGGAATCGTTATCGTTTGAGCAGTTTTAGTGAAGCTTTGAGCCTTTCTTCGGTAGAAGTACCGGGATCGGTTTTTGCCGCGACAATCTCGGCTTCGCTTCGTTTGTAGCCGAGGGCGATGAGGGCTTCGACGAGTTCGGAATCGGGGGTGGTCGGGGCTGGGGCGACGGTTTTTCCGGTGATGACGACTCGGAGGGAATCGACTTTGGGCTTGACCTCGAGGATGATGCGCTCGGCGAGGCGCTGACCGACACCAGTTGCTCTCGTGAGCGTTTTGGGGTCGTTGATCACAATTGAATCGAGAACCACGTCGGCTCCGACTTGACCGACGAGAGCCTGAGCGACTTTGGGACCGCACCCTTTGACTTCGAGCAGAAGGTCGAAGACGCGGCGATCTTTGCGGTCAAGAAAGCCGCAGAGCGTGACGCCGTCTTCGCGGAAGATTTGGCGGGTAAAGAGGGTGGCTTCGGTTCCGGGCGGGAGCTTGGGAAGGGAGGAATCGGTAACGGCGACTTCGTAGCCGACGCCCGCGACTTCGAGAAGGATGATGTGCCCTTCGGACTCGATGACGGTGCCCCGGAGGAGGCCGATCATCGCGTTCCCCCGGTGGGTTCAACTTTGATTTTGAAGGAGACCGAGACCTCGTACGCCCTGGGCCATGGGAGCGAAATGGTGAGATTTTCCAGCGAGGTCATTTGGAACTCTTGGGTTCCGGCGAAGAACGATTTGCCCGCGAATTGGAGGTTGAAGAGGTCTTGCGCCTGCTTTTGGAGGTCTTCACGGACGAACTGCTGGAGCCGCTCGAATTGGTGCCATAGACTTCATCGCGCTGATTCTGCATCGTGTCGATGAGCTTGTAGGCGGGCGGGCGCGTGTACTTGTGGTACGCGTAGTCATTAATCATCCGGTGGAGGGGAACTCGCGCTGGGCGATCTCTCTTTGGAGCGGATCGGTGGTGAGCTGGCGGCCGGCGAGATAGACGTTCGCGGCAGGAATCGCGGTTCCCATTGTGTTTCCGGCGGTGTTCCAGCCGGCAAAAGCGAGGAGCTTGTGTGCGCGGCGGTTTTCGCTGAGGGCGGCGAAGAGCTCTTCGTCGGAGGTGCCGTCTTTGCCGAAATTGATATCGGCGACGGCGACGGGAAAGCCTTGGTCGATTTCGTCACGAAGGTTTTTGAGGAAGTTCTGGAATGGGTTCGGCGGCGATCGGGGGTGTGATGTAGAGCGAATAGTCGTACTCTTCGCCGGTTTTGACGATCTTGGCTCCGCTGGCGAGCATTTGGTCGGCGAGGCTCTCCTCGATCGGTTTGGACTCGTAAAGCGCGTAAGCTTTGCGCCCGTCGCCGTCGCTATAGACCACTCGGACACGTGGCGTGAAGCCGAGGTCCTGCATGATGGCGCGCGAAACGAGGATATTCCCGTGCTGATCGATGCCTTCGCAGAAATAGGCTTTGTCGCCGAGCTCGAGATACTGAGCGAACTCTTTCAGCTTGGGCGTTTTCTTGGATTTGGGGGCCGTCGGGTTTGGCGTCATCTTGTCCGATGATGAGGTAGTCGACGGGGCCGGATTTGACCATGCGCATGAGAGTGCGCATGACCTCGAAGTTGCGATTGCGGGTGTTCTCGTAGCGCTGAATCTCTTCGAGCGGCACCATCGCCTTGAGGTTCTTAAGCTTCGAAAGAAGGCGATTATTCTTCGTTCGCTCGTAAAGGTCTTTGATCTCCTCGTATTTGGCCAGGTTCATCCGGTACGGGGCGGCCTTGATGGTTGCGGTCGGGGTGAGCCGCATGTTGGAGGCGAAAATGAAGAAACGGAACTTCTCTTCGAGCTTCGCGCGAAAGGTGATGAGGCGACGCAGCCGGGAGATCGCCTCGGTGGCATCGACATCGGCTACGCGGGATTGAATGAGTCCGCCGTAGGCGACGAGATCGGCACTGGCCACGACCGCGCGAACGTCTTTGAAATCTTGCGCCTCAAGCCACTGAAAGATGCCGTTGACGTCGGCGGTCTCGGTGAAGCGTCCGAGGAGGTTGAGGGGCGGGATGATGACTTCGTACCCGGCGGTCGCTCCGATCATTTGGGCGAAATTGACCCGCTGCGGGTCGGGCATCGAGAGGGAGAAGAATGATCTTCGGCTTAGGGGTTTGAACTGGCGCGGTGGCGGGCTCTTGCGTTTGTCCTACGGCCAACCAGAGGGCGGCGGCCGCAGAGGAATTTGAGCATTGTGGGGAAACCTGATTTATGCCGTACGTGCCGCGCGGTTGCGGACATACTCGGCACTTCGCTCCAACCACTTTGAGAACTCGTTCGCGTTGTCCAGGACGGCCTTTGGCATTCGGACGTACTCGCGCAACGGATCGGCACCGGGTTCGGGAACCATCACGCCAGCGCCTTCGAGAGCCATGGCTTCTTCGTAGTCGGCTCCACCGAGTTTGAATGCACAGTCGCTATCGATGAGGAATGCAAACATGCGCTCGCTGGTGTAGACGCCCATTCCACCGAACATACGACGCGCCCGGACTTCGTAGGACTCTGCGGCCTGCATGATCTGTTCGTACCGAAGCGGTCTGTACACCATCGTTTCAGTTACCGGGAGGCTCCGCAAAAGCGAGCCGTAAGTTCATTGTACCAGTAGGTTTGCAACTTTTCGCAGGTTGCGGCGTAACTTCGGGATTTCACGTTAAACTCTGGTCGATGTCTGAAAGCGGCTGGTGATTGTGGATGGATATGCGCTTTTGTTCCGCGCATTTTATGCCACTCGGTACCTCTCGACTAGCGATGGAAAGCCGACCAACGCCCTTCACGGCTTCACTTCGATGCTGTTCAACATCATCGAGATCATCGTCCGAACGCGATTGTGGTGGCGCTTGATGCGCCCGGAAAGACGTTTCGGCATACCGAGTTTGCGGACTATAAGGGGACGCGGAAAGAGACGGCTCCGGAGCTGATTGTTCAGCTTGACGAGTCGCGGAATTTGCTCTCGGCGCTCGGAATTCCACAGATGGAGCTGATCGGCTTCGAGGCCGACGACATCATCGGCACGATCTCTTTGCAGGCGGAGCAGAGCGGATATCGAACGACGATCGTGACCGGCGACATGGATACGTTGCAGTTGGTGGACGATTTTGTGAGCGTGCTGACGCCCAAGACCGGGATGTCGGAGACGATGACTTATACACCCCAAGAGGTGTTTGAAAAGTGGGGGGTTACTCCGGCCCAGGTGATCGACTTCAAGGGCGATTAAGGGTGACACCAGCGACAATATTCCCGGCGTACCGGGGATTGGCGACAAGGGCGCGGCTGAGCTGATTTCCACATTTGGATCGATTTGAGGCGATTTTGGAGCGGTGGGAACGAGGTTCCGGAGAAGTACAAGAAGAAGATCGAGCCTGCGGTCGATTCGATGAAGCTTTCGAAGTGGCTCGCGACGATTAAGCGAGATTGTGAGATTTCGTATGATTTTTGAGCCATTTTCTTTGACTCAGGCGGAGTTTGCCGGCCGGGAAGGAGTTTTGGGAGCGTTTCGAGATGCGCTCTCATGCTAAGAACATTCAGCGGGTGCTGGGGCCGTATGTGGAGGGGGCTTCGGCGTCGGAGCCGGTGGTCGAGGTTGTGCAGCAGAAACTGGAGTTTGCGACCAGAGAAGTTGGCTCGTTTATCATGCTGAAGAGCACGGTAAATAGTCAGCCGTTTGGCTTCATTCGCCGCCCTCGAAACATCGGATTTGTTTGACGAAAATGCGGAGCGGCGTACGTGGCGGTGGGGCACGAGGTGCTCAATTGCTCGCGGAGGATGGGCTGCGGTTGCTCGCGACCTTCCCTGCTCGGGCGTCGGTTTATGATGCCAAGCCGCTGTATAAGGCGGCGAAGAGGTTTGATGCGGCGGTCGGGTTTGATGCGCTCTTGGCGGGTTACGTGCTGCAGTCGGGGAGATCGAGTTATGTGCTGGGCGACCTGATTCAAGGTTATACAGATCTGGTTCTTCCTTCGACGCCGGAGGAGACGGCGGCATCGCTGCTTCCGCTGATGCGGGCGATGCAGGAGCGGCTGGAAAAGGAGGGACAGACGTCGGTTCTGGAGACGATTGAACTGCCTCTGACGCCGATTTTGGCGGAGATGGAGGTGCTCGGAATTCGGACTTCGAAGGAGCAGTTGCATGAGTTTTCGAAGGAGTTGGGAGTGGCGATTGAGGCCCTCGACCAAGCGCGTGTATGAGCTGGCGGGGCAGGAGTTTACAATTGGGTCGCCGAAGCAGCTGGGCGAAATTTTGTTCGACAAGCTCGGAATTCGGGCGCGACGGAAGACGAAGACCGGATACGCGACAGGGCGGAGATTTTGCAGCAACTGGCTCCGACGCACGAGATCGCGGGTGAGGTGTTGACCTGGCGGGAATTGACGAAGCTGAAGTCGACGTACGCCGATGCGCTTCAGACTCAGATTGCCGCCGATGGGCGCATTCACACGTCGTATTCGCAAACGACGGCGGCTACGGGACGGCTCTCGTCGAACGACCCGACTCTGCAGAACATTCCGATTCGAACCGAACTTGGGCGTTCGATTCGGAAGGCGTTTATTGGCCGCCGAGGGGTACGAGCTGGCGTCGTTTGACTATTCGCAGATCGAGCTGCGGGTGCTGGCGCATATGTGCGGCGAGCCGGCTTTGGTGAGGGCTTTCGAGGAACGCGAAGACGTTCACTCGGCAACGGCGCGGATCATGTTCCATACCGAAGAGCCGACGAAGGACAACGGCGGTATGCGAAGTTACTCAACTATGCGGTGCTGTATGGCGTGACCGATTTTGGGCTTGCGAATCAGCTCGGCGGCGGCTTTAGTCGGGCGGAGGCAAAGGAGCTGATTAACCTATACAATGAGCGCTTCCCTACTGTGAAAGGCTTCACTCAAGAGGTGGTGGCGGAGCGCGATCAAAGGGCTTTACGACGACTTTGACGGGGAGAAGGCGGTACTTCCCGGATATTCATTCCTCGCGGTTCAATGACCGGAATTACGCCGAGCGCCAGGCAATGAACGCTCCGATTCAGGGGACTGCGGCGGACATGATCAAGCTTGCAATGATGACGGTCCGGCGGCAGATCGAGGGCAGTTCGACGCGGATGTTGCTGAACGTCCATGACGAATTGGGTTTTTGAAGTTCCGGTAGGGATCGGACCGGCGTGGAGCCGATTCGGCACCTGATGGAGACTTCGTTGCCGCTGAAGGTTCCGGTTGAAGTTGACGCGAAAATCGGGGTGAACTGGAACGAGATGAGCGAAGTCCTGACGGATTACTTGTTCGTGTTGATCTTGAACGGCACGTAGATCGGGCAGACGCGAACCAGCGCGGTTCCGAGCATGACAAAGCCAAGGACTCCGACGAACCGGATGGGAGAGGGAGCGAGAAAGAGGACGGCGAGGAGGACGATGCCGATATGATTCGGATCAGTCGGTCGGTTGAACCAACGTTGTGCATGCCCTCAGTCTAAACCGGGTTTTGGCTGATTAGGGGTTTGGACTGAGAAATCAGGACACCATCGAGGGTGGGGCTCTGCGCTGGCTTCTGGCGGCGGATAGATCCAGAAAAGGTAGATCGAGCCGAGCAGGGATGAGAAAGAGCACCCAAGGAAAGTTGGGGGCGTTCTCGGCGACGACTACGAATCCTTGCCACGTTACGTTAAAGATTGACACAAACAAAAGCCCCTCAACGTTGTTGAGGGGCTTTGCGAAATGGCAGAAGGGAATTACTTGCCAGCGGCTTTGAGGGCGGCGTTGGCAGCCTTCGCGATTCGCGACTTTCGGCGGCGGCTTGGTTAGGATGGATGTGACCGTTCTGAGCAGCCTTGTCGAGAGCCTTGACGGCGGTAACGAGGTTGGTGCTGACATCGGCAACGTTTCCGGCAGCGACGGCCTTCTTCGTCTTCTTGATGTAGGTCTTGAGCGCGCTTCGAACGCTGGTGTTCACGGCCGTCTTCTTTGCGATGCGGCGAATATCCTTCTTACTCGACTTCTTGTTTGCCATTTCTGAACTTCAAATTATACCCAAACATTTTTGCACCGATTGCAGCGGTTGATTCGTCCGTGAGCGGATCGCGCACAAGGTAGGTACCCTGTGAGCGTGAGTTTAGTAAAAATCAATGCCTTAGGCGGCGTTGGTGAAATCGGAAAGAACTGCGCGGTTGTGGAGCAAGGCGATGATCTGGTCGTGATCGACTGCGGGCTTTCGTTCCCGAACGAGGAGATGCTTGGGGTCGATATTGTCGTTCCCGACTTCACGTATCTGCTCCAAAACAAAGAAAAGGTCCGGGGGCGTTTTTCTTACCACGGCCACGAAGATCACGTTGCGCGCTTCCCTACTTGCTCAAGCAGCTGAATGTGCCGATCTACTGCTCGGAATTCACCCACGCTTTGATTCGGCACAAGCTCGATGAGCGATGCCCAAACGTGGAGGTGGATTACCAATCTTCAAACCCGGCGAGGTGATGGAGGCGGGATCGCTTTCGGTGGAGGCGATTCGGGTGACGCACTCGATTCCCGAGAACTGCTCGATGGCGGTGAAGACTGAGCATGGCTACGTGCTGTTCACTGGCGACTTTAAGTTCGATTTCACGCCGGTTGACGGCAAGCTTGCGGATATTAAACGCTTTGGCGAGATCGGCGAAGAGGGCGTTGTGTATTGCTCAGCGACTCGACGAACGTGGAGCGATCGGGATGGGGTCCCAGCGAGTCGACGGTTATTGAGGGCCTCCGGAAAGTTTTCAACGAGGCGAAGGGGCGGGTTTTGCTCACGACGTTTGCCAGCAACATCCACCGGATGCAAACAGGTTTTTCAGGTTGCGAAGGAGACGGGGCGGAAGGTTCGGCGTTGTAGGGCGGAGCATGGAGCGCAACCTCGACATTTGCATGCGCCTGGGATATGTGAAGATTCCGGCGGGGACGCTTTTGCCGCTCGATGATGTTCGCGGATGCCGGATCATCAGGTTGTTTTACTTACGACGGGATCGCAAGGCGAGCCAATGAGCGCCTTGGTTCAGATGAGCAAGGGCGAGTACGGCCGGATGCAGGTGAAGAGGGCGATACGCTCATTTATTCGGCGCGTCCGATTCCTGGAAACGAGGGTGCGATTTGGCGGACGATTAACAGGCTCTTTTGCAGGGGTGCCGCGTGGTTTACGAATCGGCAACTCCGATCCACGTGAGCGGCCACGCTTACCAAGAAGAGCTGAAGATGATGATCAATCTGACGCAGCCGTTTTACGTTGCTCCGGTGCACGGCGAGCCTCGGCACCATTACATCTACAACAAGATGGCGGCCGACATGGGGTATCCCGATCATCGCAGATTTACGATGACGAGCGGCGTGCCGCTGGTTCTGGATGACACCAAGGCGTACCTGGGCGATCCGGTGCCGACTGGGCGCGTTCTGGTGGATAACTCGGGAAGGCCGGGCGTGACGGAATCAATTTCTGCGTGACCGTTACAATGTTGCAAATGATGGACTCGTGATTGTGTCGATCGCGATTGATACGACCCACGGCGAGATGTAGGGGACCCGAGCTTGCACTCGAAGGGATTCCATGGTCCAGCTGGGATTCTTGAGACTGCGCACGACATCATGATCGATATGCTGGCTTCGCTTTCGGCGGACGACCTGAAGGACATCACAAGGTGAAGCAGGCAGCGACGGATATCGTTCGGAAGACGATTGTGAAGCGGGCTCAGCTGAGGCCGTTGATCGTGCCGAGCGGTCATCGAAGTTTGACGGATTATTGACAACGATTCGCCTGCAGTAAGCAGGCGAACTGCCGATGATTCCGGTATGAATACCGTGCAGGTTGTGAATCCCAAGGATGTCGAGTCGTTTTTGCTTGACCAGGAGGGGATTTTGGACGCGAGTGCGTGGTTTGAAGAGGGTGAACTTGTCGCTCAGGTGACCTATATTGAAGGTACTCCGGTGACGGAGCGGGCGATGATTGCGCTTTGTAAGCTCGGTTTGGGCGAAGAAAAGGCTCCCCGCCGGGTGATGATTCACATCGCCAAGCCGAGAGCCGTGGTTCGGGTTGCTTAAACCGCGCTTAATCTTCGTCTTCGAGGTCGCCGAGGTCTTCGCCTTCTTCGATCTGCTGCCTGGATCCTTGACGCCGGCGTCGAGGGACATGAAGGCGATGTTCTTGGTTTGTCGGTGCGGCAGTTGTTGCAGACGAACTCGACCTTTGCGGATTTAAGCCAATCCGGACTTTCTCGATGGGTTTGTTACAGGCGCATAGAACCATGATTTCTTAATTCTCCTCGAGGTCATCCCATTGGGCCAGGTAGGCGCGGTGGGAAATGACTCCGTTGACGAGCATGACGACGGAAGCCCCGAGATAGATCATCCATAGATTTTTCTCGTTGACCTGACCGGGATCACGGATTGTTTTATCACCCATGACAAGTCCTAGGATGGACAACCCGAAGAGGACCAGTGCGATCCAAAAGTAGGTGTTCTTCATCCAGGAATTTTTCCCAGGACGATCTGAAGCGAGGGGCTTCTTGCTCATCAGCCTTATAGTTTACCGCTAAGGGGTGTTCAGGCTCGAATATCGATGATTTGACCTTTGCCTTCTAGCATTTGCACTAGCTCGGCACCTTGGTTTCGCTGGCTATCGAGGGCCTTTTTCAGCATGGCGAGGGCCACCTGCTGCTCGGATGAGGTGGAGGCGGTTGCAAGCGTGCTGTTGACGCTGGAGGCACCAGAAATTCCGTTCATCTTAATGATGATTTTCGGGGCTTTCTGAGGGAATCTTTAGCGGAATTGATAGCCGCTGCGGTTGATTGCGTCTTTGAGGAGCTTTCGACCGCGGTGGATTCGGCTTCGGACGGTGCCAATAGTGGTCTTTTGGATTTCGGCGATCTCGTAGTAGCTCATGCCTTCGAGGTCACACATTCGGATGGCCGACTGATAGACATCGGGGAGCTGATCCAGAGCCTTGTGCAGCTGAGCGCGATACTCTTCTTGGAGAAGCTCCTCGTCTGGCCTTAGGCTGTTATCAGGAATTGGGAGTTCTTGGACTTCGCCATCGGCGGGCGAGATCATTGAGTTGAGGGAGTCGGCTTTGGCGGACCGGATTCTCGCGGCGGCGCGAGTCGAGATATGCGCGCTGCATGATGCGGAGAACCAGTTGAGGAACGGACGACCAGGAACGTAAGAGTCGAATCCGCGCCACGCCTTGATGTAGGTGTCTTGCACCAGATCTTCGGCATCGCCGAGTTTCGGGTGAGTTGCAGGGCCATAGAGTAGGCTCGCGCTTCGTATCACTCATCATGGAGTGAAACCGCTCGGCGTCCTCTGGGGTCCTCTGGACGCTGATCTCGTTTTCGTTGAGAAGCTTTTCTATAATCCTCTTTCCAGGTTATATCACAGTCCACTGATGAATTGTTCCTGATTCATCATTTTTCTTGAATTATTTAACACTGGTGACTGATATGTTTTTCCTATTGCACTCCCGGGGACGATGTTGTAAGATCGTCAGAAGATGAGATTTGTGCTTTTGACTCGAGACGAAGACATGATTCGCGAGGCGAAAGAGGGGTTTCATCCGAGTGTGTCTTTGAAGCCTATTCGGACTGGCAGGAGGCCTTGACAAGCTCGAAGGAGCTGATCTTTCTTCGTCGATCAGCTGTGTACGCTTGATGAGCCGAACAAGATTGCGGGATACGAGCGGTTTGCGATGGCGAAAATGAATCATCCCGACGGCTAAAGATGTTCCGCTGGTGCTGATTTCGCCTCCCGACGACTACGACATGGACTTTTATGGTGGGTTGGCCGGACTTTGTATTTGCCAACGTGCGTCGTCCGATTACCTACAAAATTTTCCGACGCGCTTCGACCTGGGTGTGAGGCTCGTCGCACAACAGTGACCTCGCAATGAATTGCGAGGCAGAAAAGCGGTAATGATTCCCGCACTCCAAACTATTTTGATTTGGGATGAGCCTTGGCCACCGTTTCTTTGAGCCGTTCGATGCTGATGTGGGTATAGATTTGCGTCGTGGCGAGGCTTTCGTGGCCGAGGAGTTGTTGGACGGTTTTGAGATCGGCCCCGCCGTCGAGCAGGTGAGTTGCGAACGAGTGGCGGAGGGTATGTGGTGAGGTTTCGGGGGGTAAGCCTGCCGCTATCGCCCAGCGCTTCACGATGTTTTTGAATCGTTCGGGTGGTAAGGGGATGACCCTTATCATTGGTGAACAGGCTTCTCCGGGCGCTCTCGGTCCACGAATGTAATCATCAAGAGCACTCGCCGCAGTTTTTCCGAAGAAGACAATTCGCTCTTTATGCCTTTCCGACGACTCTCACTGATAGAATCGGACATGGAAACATCAGTGAGCTTGACGGAAACGACCTCGGCGGCTCGAAGGGCTATGAATAGATGAGCTCTAGAATGGCGCGATCGCGCTCAGGAGTTTTGCCGACCCCGGCCTGGTCGAGCAGTTCGCCGGCTTGGGGTTGGTTGAGGCTCTTTGGAAGCTTTTTGCGTTTATAGGGGGCCTCGAGCGGCTCGGTGGGATCAGCATCGATTGCGCCATTTGGCGCAGATACTTGGCAAAAGCGCGAAGGGTGGAGAGGTTGCGAGCGCGGGAGACGGGCTGGCCGCCGTGCTTTCGGAGGTAGAGCCGAATGGAGTTGGTATCGAAGACCGAAACATCCTCGACGAAGGCTTGGTACTGGCGAAGATCGGCACCATACGACTTCACAGTCGCCGGCGAGCGGCGGGCGCTCAGATAGGTTCCGAAGCCTTCGATGTGTTCGGCAAGAGTGCCTTTCACGGGCGATTACCCCTTGGTGAGGATGAGCGAGACGTTGTGTCCGCCGAAGCCGAAGGAGTTGTTCAACACGTAGTTAAGCTCGCGCTTTTGGGGCACGTTGGGTACGTGGTTGATGCCCGGATCGGTGTCTTGGTTCTCAAGTTGATCGTCGGAGGCATCACCCCATCTCGCATCGCGAGGATACAGATGAGCGACTCGATGGCACCAGCCGCGCCGAGCGTGTGACCGTGCATCGACTTGGTGGAGCTGACAGCGAGCTTGTAGGCGTGGTCGCCGAAGACAGTTTTGACCGCTTCGACCTCCATCGGGTCTCCGACCGGGGTCGAGGTTCCGTGGGCGTTGATGTAATCGATCGCAGTTGGCTCAAGGCCGGCCTTGCGGAGAGCCATTCGCATGGATTTGGCCGCACCGCGACCTTCCGGATGCGGAGCGGTGATGGTGAGCGTCGGCGGAAAATCCGTAGCCAATCACTTCTGCGTAGATCTTTGCGCCTCTAGCGAGGGCGTGATTTCGGTCCTCGAGGACGAGGACGGCGGAGCCTTCGCCCATGACAAATCCGTCGCGATCGCGGTCAAATGGCCTCGAAGCACGGGTGGGTTCGTCGTTTCGACCGGTCATGGCTCGGCAGGCGCAGAATCCGGCGACGCCGATATCATTAACGGGCGCCTCCGCGCCTCCGGCCAACATTGCCACAGCATCGCCGCGCTTGATGATCTCGAATGCGTCACCGATAGCGTTTGCGCCAGTGGAACATGCGGATACCACGCAGTGATTGGGACCGCGCAGGTCGTTGAGAATCGAAACGATTCCGCTTGCCATGTCGGCGATCATGTAGGGGACAAAAAACGGAGA
Organism: Ottelia alismoides; assembly: GCA_037367405.1. NCBI lineage: Eukaryota > Viridiplantae > Streptophyta > Magnoliopsida > Alismatales > Hydrocharitaceae > Ottelia > Ottelia alismoides. The sequence goes on along the minus strand of JAZKJV010002176.1, from coordinate 47,383 downwards.
GACGCGATCGGGTTTGCCTTCGTGGATGAACTTGGTTTGTTCATACATGATTCCGAGGCCGCCGATACCGGAGCCGATGAGGACTCCAAATTCGTTGCGGAGGTCTTCGGTGAGCTCGATTCCCGAGTCGGTGAGTGCCATCGATGCGGATGCGACGGCGTAATGCAGGAACTTGTCCATGCGTCTCGCATCCTTTTTGTCGAGCCAATCGGTGACTTCAAAGTCGGGCACTTCACCCGCGATTTGCGTGGTGTAGGAGTGGGATCGATTTGCTCGATCCGGCAATACCAGATTCACCAGCGAGGATGCGCGGCCAAAAGACGTCAACTCCGGTGCCGAGCGGGGTTACCGCTCCAACACCGGTGACGACGACGCGCCCGGATGGCTCGGGCGGAAAACTCATCAGCCGTTGGTTTTCTTGGAGATGTAGTCGACGGCGTTGCCGACGGTCTTGATTTCGCCGACTTCTTCATCCGGAATATCGATTCCGACTCGTGCCTCGAAAGCCATGACCAGCTCAACCACGTCCGAGCGAGTCTGCACCGAGATCTTCGGTGAAGCTTGCTTCCATGACGACTTCTTCGGCCTTCACGTCGAGTTCTTCGACGGTGCCTTTTTGACTCTTTCAAAAAATGTCGTTTTGACATAATCACTCAGAACGATACCCGTTCTGCCCTTCAAGTATCTTACGTTCGGGGCGGACGTTCCGATGCGAGACTTGGCATTTTGCGCATGAATTGAACCTATAATGAGTCGAAGTGCAGGTTCGATTTCGAGACTTTGAAATTACGTCTTGCAAGACGGACGAGTTGGTTTGGCCTGGTTCCGGGCGGGATTGTGCATCTTTGGGTTGATTGGTCTTGCTTGTTGGTTTCGACCCCTTGGTGAGTTTGATCTTGGGCATTTTCGTATCCTGACCGGGCTCGTCGGATTGAGTTTGAGCTCGATTTGGCGGTTGAATGCTCTTGCCAAAATGCGCCCGATATCCACGGGAGCAGAGTGGTTGGATATGGCATTTCTGCTCCTTGTCTTCGGTCACTCGATCTTTTCGGTCGCGATGATCGTAGCCTTCAAGTGGCAAACCCTCCGACGCATTTTGGGTTGAACCTGCTACCATTTCGTCACCTTGTCTCCAATTCGCAGCATTGATGTCGCCCGGAAAGCGGGGGTGTCGCGGACGACCGTCAGCTATGTGCTGAACGGTCGGACGGATGTTTCGATCCCGCAGGACACGCGGGACAAAGCCCTAATGTAGCTCACTTGCTGGACTCGGCTTCTCTACCCTTTCGCCTCGGTCAAACCGGACCACTATATTCAGCGTTAGAATCCAGTCGATTTAGCGCACGCTAGGTTGAAGCTGTTATACTCTGGGCGTTGCTCGGGAGACTGCCTTTTGTGTTGAGGGCGCTTTTCTCCTGATCACACGTCCCCGTTTGGTAGGGATAACGAATGACAAGAAGAAGTTCGTGGATCACTGGTTTCTCCCCATTACGTTTTTTCGCCGTTATGGTGATCCTCTCAGTCAGAAGTGGTGGAGTCTCCGCCCGATGGAATCACTTAGCTACGGGTTTGGCGATTTTGTCCGAGGGCTTCGCAACGGTAGCTATTCTGTGATCTACGGCGACAGCACGCTTGATCCTCCGGCGGCTTGCTTTGCTCTACGACTGCCTTTTATTCCGCTTTTTGCCTTCGCGGTCGGGACCATCGTTGACGACGTTCGTGGCACTCCTGATCGTGTGGTCGGTTTGTCGTCGGCGTTGATGGCTTTCTCTTTTCACTTAGCGCGAAAGCAACTAAACACGCCTTCTTCTGTGGCTATGTTTGCTTTACTTTCTGGAAGCCTGTTTCTGTGGAAGACGGTGGCCGCCGTCAATGTAGAGGAGGCTTATCTTTGTGCTCCTTTAGTGGTGTTCTGTACACATTTGCTTTCTCGCGCGCGTCGCAGGATCGAATTTCGCCTTTTGTCTGCGGCATTCTCCTTAGCATGGTGAGCTTGACTAAGTCGTCGACACTATTGCTGGTGTTCTTTCTGGCGATTGCGTATGCATTCTGGACGCCAGGAAAGCTCGTACGCAGGGCGATTCCTTTATTTTGCGTTGCATTGTCTCTTGCGGCATGGGGCACATTTGTATGGAGCAAAACGGGGCGTTTTGGAGTTGGATCCCAATCGTCTTCTATGAACGGGATTAACCTTTACAAGGGTCAAGAATCCTTATTTTCTCGAGAGGTATCCATACAGTGATCTTGATTATATGCATCGAGACGGCTTGATGGATTTACCGTACAAGGTTAGTAGTGAGTGGGAGCTATCGGACGGTTTTTTGCGACTCGCTAACGATTTTCGGACGCAGCACCGCCAAGAATTCGTTCAGGGACTGGTTGCCAAACTTAAGATGATGTTTGTTCAGCTGGATGGGCTGAAAAACGAACGAGACAGAAAAGCGTCTCGCGAAAGATATCAGTAACTTTTGCGATGAGTCGAGTCATTTTTTGGGTTTGGCTTCTGGGTTCTCTTTGCGTTCCATTCGTAAGGCGCAAGTCTGTGTTGATGTCTCGGGATTTCAATATTGGGCTGGGGACAGATCATAACACTCGGGTTACCCTATATATTAGGATTCTTCTATCACCGGCATTCGCACCAGTGTATGCCTATTGCACGATTACGGTCGTGCCGTTGTTCGCCGAGTTTACCGGGCTCGTAAGGGCGTTTGACGCGAGTGTAAGTTGAATCTGCTACCATTTCGTCACCTTGTCTCCAATTCGCAGCATTGATGTCGCCCCGGAAAGCGGGGTGTCGCGGACGACCGTCAGCTATGTGCTGAACGGGCGGACGGATGTTTCGATTCCGCAGGAGACGCGGGACAAGGTTCTTCGGGCGGCTGAGGAGCTTGGATACCGGCCCAACATGGCGGCCCGTGCGCTGGTGATGGGTCGATCGGGATTCATTGCGCTTTGGATGCTGGAGAGCACGAGCATCCCGGCATCAGGCGGATGTGATTCATGAGTTCCAACAGAAGATCGGCAAGGAGGGCTACGAGGTCATCATCAACCGGTTCTCGCACAACGGAGAGCCGCGAGCGGCGAGCGACTGGCACGTAGACGGTGCGATTGCCTACAACTTTCGGTATGCAGGCGCGCGTCCAAACCCGCGACTTCCGGTGATCAACGTCGGCTCTTACACTGACCTAGAGGGCGATTACGTGTATGTGGACCTCAAGAGCGGCGTGGTTCAGGCGATGCACCACCTGGTTGCGCAGGGGCGGCGGCGCATTGCTTACTTGGTCAACGAATGGGGAATCAGGCGTAGATGACCGCCACGATGCCTACATCGAGGTGATGGAGCATTATCACCTTGAGCCGATCGTGATTACGACCCCATTTGCGACGATGTCGGAAGGGCGAAAGGCGATCAATGAAACGAAAGCATCGTTGACGCATTGATGTGCTTTCGGACGAGCTTGCCCTGGGGGCATATCGTGGCTTGCTTGACCTCGGAATGCGGGTTCCGGAGGATGTGCCCTGGTTGGGGTGGACGGAATGAGGAAGGGGCGTACCTGGAGGTGCCGCTGACAACAATCGTCCAGCCGCTAGAGCTGATGTGTCAGCAGGCGTGGGACTTCCTCAAGAACCGCTTGGAAAATCGACTTGGCTGAGCAACAACTCGTAATTCCGGCTCCGCTGGAGATTCGGGAATCGAGCCGCCTGGATTAATGCACGTGATCGACTTGTGATCGCTCTTCTTGGAGCTTGATGATCATCGCGCGGATGCGCTCTTGCAGGGCGCCGTGGATTTCGGATCCCAGACAGTGTCTTCGTGGGTGCGGACTTCTTCGGGGATGCTGAGGGGCGGCAGGGTCGCAAATTCGGGGATTTCCCAGTCGTAGCGCGGCCATACATGGGCGTGGAGGAACGGATCGACGTTGCCGTAGATGGCGTAGTTGATGCGTTTCGCTTCGGTAACTTTGTCGATCGCTTCGCCGAGGAAGCGCCATGTCCTCGAGGAAGGCGGCCTGATGCTTATGGTCGAGCTCGTTGAGTTGCTCGATTTGCGGATAGGCGAGCAAAAGGCAATAGCCTTCTAGGAATTGGTAGTCGGCCATGACGGCGAATCCGCTCCGCATTCGGAGGACGAGGCGGGGTTCTTCCCTTCCGCAAGTTCGATTAGCCGTTCGCTCGGCGTCATGGTGATTTCAGTGTATCTGCTTTTGAAAATCTTCGATTCTAGATTTTATTTGATAGTGCAACACTCATGTTATCTGTTGGCGTATATATCAAATGTAGACCCCGATTCGGGGAAGAGACAAGGAAACCATGCACAACATCATCGCTTTCAACCCAATCGAAGACATCCGACGCTTTGAAGAGAGCTTCAATCGGCTTTGGGGCAGCTCGGCTCCTGCGAATGAAAGCTTTCATCAGATTCCGCTTGATATCACCGAGCAGGACGGCAAGGTGATGGTCCGGGCGGCGGTACCGGGCATCAACCCGGAGGAGCTTGAAATCACGGTCGAGAAGAACGTCTTGACGATTCGCGGCGAGCACAAGCACGAGGCACTTGCTGAGGACGGTAAGGTCTCCGCCGAGAGAACGTGTATGGCGAGTTTCGGCGATCCCTGCGCCTCGCGAGAACTTGAACCTGGACGCAGTTGAGGCCAGCTTCCGGCACGGAATGGTGACGATCACGATTCCGAGACGCGAAGAGGAAAGCCGAAGGCGATTCGCATTCCGGTGATCACCGAGAACTAACGATTTCGCAGTGCGCCCTCGGGAGAGATTCCGAGGGGCGCTTTTGTGTTTCAAAACCTCACACACTCGCTCAACTTTTCCCCTAAGGAAATCTGCCGGGAGCCCGATAGAAATACCGGAACTATTCCAAAAGGAGTTTATTGATGCCGGTTACGGAGTTTGAATGCGCCATCGCGAAATCGCAAATTTGGGCGATACATCAAAGGGGAAAAGCTGGGCCAAGATGTGGTCCATCAGTTGGAATCGCACATTGCGGCGTGCCCGCGATGCAAGGCGCTTCTTGAAGAAAAGCGCAACAGTTTGTTGACGGCGATCGGGCGGATAAGGAAGTTCGTCTGCAGATTCCTGAGCCGACGATGAAGCGATGCAGAGTGCTCCCGCGACTCCGGCACCATCGCCAAGACTTTTGGCGCGCTGGCTCGCAAGTATGCCGAGCCGACCGAGGGTGACCCCAAGGCCGAACTTCGGAAGCATTTGCTCTCTATGGCGAACAAGAAGCCATCGACGATTGAGATTCCGGTGGTTGCTCCGGCATTTGCCCATAAGAGCCAGACCGAAACCGTGACTTTGAGTCTGGGAGGACGGCGGAGAGGTTCGCCGGAGGCCAGAAAATCTTCCTTTTCTTCGTTTGCTCTTTTCAAGCGCGTGACCGATACCGAGGCAGAAAATGCGCCCGCCAATTCCGGTACCGATCCCACGATGCGAAAACCGATTGCTTACATGACCGGACTCACGATGGTTGTCATCGCGATGTCGGTGGTGGCGAAAAACCCAACCGCAATGTTTGGCCCCAAGGCGAACGACGCTCAGGTGAAGTCGGCGGCGATCTCGGCAGCACCGAATCGGTTGCGGCTCAGAAATTTGCCAAAGTGCGAAAGCAGAAGCCGGTTGCCAAGATTTCGGCAGCGGAATTGGTGAAGAAGGTTGCGGCAGAGAAGGCCAAAAAGCAGCCGGTGGTCACGAAGAAAGCCCAACAGTTTGTCCGACGGACACACCAAAGCGGTCGCTGAACCTGTGAAAAAGTCGAGCCCGAAGTTCGGCGCGCGGCGAAACCAGTTGCCAAGGCGACGCCAAAGCAGCCTGAAAACGGAACCGTGAAGATTTACCACCTGCGAACTAAGGAGACACGAAATGAAGAAGTTTTTGAGTTTGGTCTTGGTCGGTCTAGTTACCGGCCTGGCATTTGGTCAGAACATGACGGTTCGGATCAAGGCGGAAAGGCGATGACCTGCGAAGGTGATTTCGGAGATGTTCGAGCAAACTGGCCAACAGTACGTGATCGAAACTTCGGCGCGACAGAGCCTTTACATGAGCCTTGACGGGGTCACTTTGGAATACGCGATGGAAGCGATTTCGGAAGTGGCTGACGTTAAGTTTGAGAAGGTGCAAGGCGTTTGGCGCGTTCGCACGAAGAAGCCTTTGGCGCCGGTGATCGTGACCTCTTCGGGCACGGCAGCGCAGAAGTTTGTCGAGAGTCCGGCTCCCGTGAAGAAGGTGGATTATCTGCTGAAGAAGGTCAACACTAACTTGAACGGACCTTGATTCGAACGGTTTTTGCAAAGTTTGGCTGAGCAATCGGGCGTGAAGATCGAACTTGCCAAAGACATTCCTGAGTACAAGATTGACGCCTTTATGTATAACACATCGCTCAAATTTGCCCTTGACAGAATCTGTAAGCGGCGAGCTTGAAGTACGACTTATCGACCGACGGCAAAACGGTGCGCATTCGCAAAGCCTGAGCCAAAACTGCACGAGCAGCTCATTGTCCGGTTTGTCTTTAACCCGACAGCCGGACTTTTTTTATGTCTTTATGGTTGTGAGAATCGGGTTTCTCGGATAGCGGTGATCGTGACTTGCCCTTTATGGTCGGCATTCGCGGCGATTTCCTCGCCCAGGGTTGGCCGACCAGCGCTTGGGTCTGGTCGTCGCTCAGTTCGTCGGCCTTGACGATGACCGTTAGCTCCCTCCGGCTTGAATCGCATAAGACCTTTGTACACCTGGGTGGGCAATTGGCGATGCTTTCGAGCTGCTGAATTCGCTTGATGTAGTTGTCGTGGGCTTCCCTTCGCGCTCCGGGACGCGAGGCGCTGAGGGTGTCGGCGATGATGAGGATCCGGGCCTCGGGACTGGGCTGGAGGGATATCGTGGTGATGGGAGCCAACGGCGTTGGTAACGAGCTCGGATTCGCCATGCTTTTGTAGGAAGCTCATTCCGGTGAGGGCGTGGGGTCCTTCTTCGTTGAGAGCCTTGCCGATGTCGTGCAGAAGTGCTGCTCGCTTCGTTGCTCAGGGTCGAGTGCCAAATTCGGCGGCGATCTGAGCGGCAATCTGGGCGGTTTCGATGCTGTGGTCGAGTACATTTTGGCGAAGCTCGTACGGAATTTCAGCTTGCCGAGTGCCTTTGCGACGGGCTTTGAAATAGTTAGGTCGAGCTTTTGGGCGGCTTGAAGTCCAATGTTGGTCAGGCTGGCATCGAGCGATTGGTGGGTTGCGTTGTAGACCTCCTCGATTTTTGTCGGTTGAATCTTTCCGTCGCTGAGGAGCCGTTCGAGGGTTTGCCGAGCGACCTCGCGCCGGAAAGGATCGAACGAGCTGAGAGTGACGGTGTCGTCGGACTCGTCGATGAGGAGTTCGACGCCGGTCGTTTGCTCGAAGGCTTTGAGAGATTGCGTCCGTCTCGGCCGATGATGCGCCCTTGAGGTCTGGCGAGGCGAGTTTGACGCTGGAGGTCGAGGATTCGATGGCGACCCGCATTGCGCTCGACTCCATCGCGGAAAGGAGTCGATCGCGAATCTCAATCTCATCCGCTTGCCATACCTTTGGTTCTGGTTCGGAAGCCGGGAGAGAAACTTCGCGAATCTCGGTCACAACCCTTGGCTTTTGGGCCAAGAGGTAGGCGAAGAACCGCGCACGTCGCAGCAAGGAGGAGACGAGATAGACATTCGGAGTCGGGCCAGGAGAGATTCTCGAGTACCGAATCAATTGTGGACTCTTCGAAGCCGCGCGAGAAGAGAAAGCGGCCAATTTTGGCGGGATCAGTTGGCTGCTTGAACTTGTGCTCCACGAGTTTTCTTGCCCGGTCGAACTCGGTTTCCACCTGGCTTGCCAGGATTTCGGAGACGGTTTCTTGGGTGCAACCAAGGGCGATGAGTTGTGCCGGAGCACCTCGTCGCCGGCTGCTCGTCGGCCACTGAGCCGAGTGAGGAGCGAGTTCACGGCTCGGGATTCACTGATCCAACCTGCCGACTCAAGATTGATGAGAACGCGATCGACGATTGCTTCATCGTGGCTCGCGATCAGCTTTGCTTTTAGTTCGGCGGGAGAGTAGTCTCGGGCCGCCAGTCGCTTGAGGGCGGCAGAGGTGGCGGCGGTCTCGGCCGGATCCATGGCGACTACTTGATTCGGGCGGCGACGGCTTCGACAACGGCGGAATCGATGCCCCGAAAACTGAGAAATCGAGAGATCTTCTCTTTGTCCTTTTCGCCCGGAAGGTTGGTCCTTACAAGGTCATTTGCCTTTCGAGATCGTGAGGAGATCGGACTCGAGGAGCATTTCGATGAGATTCGGATCAACTCCCTTTGCTCGAGATTCGCCTTCAGGTTTACGTACCCCAACGCCTTGCGGGGCGAAGCGCCCCGGCCGTTCCCCACAAGACCGACCGATTCGAGCAGATCAACTGCAGCTTCCGTGGCTCGCTCGGGGTGTCGGGGAGACAAGCAAAGAGTACATTTCGATCTTGCCATAGTCTTTGCGGCCAAGGAGCTTGGCAGCGTCAATCATGGCAAGTCGAACGTCGTCTGTCATCAAGTCTTAAGCATCGAGCTCGAAATCCCGGCTCTTCTTCCTCGTCTTCTATGACGGCTGTGTTCTTCAAAGCGGCGCGCTCAAGTGCAAATTGATCGCGAATTTTCTTGTCAATTTCGTTGAAGATTGCCGCGTTTTCTTCAAGGAAGGTGGCGGGCATTGTCGCGGCCTTGACCGAGGCGCTGCTCTTCGTAGTTGTAGAAGGTGCCGCTGCGGTTAATGATGTTTCGGGCGACACCGATGTCGAGCACATCACCAGCGCGAGAGATCCCTTTGCCGAAGATCATGTCGAACTCGGCGGTCTTGAAGGGAGGTGCGACCTTGTTTTTGACGACCTTCACCTTGGTTCGGGCACCGATTTGCTCAGTACCGACCTTGATTGCGTCACCCTTTCGAACTTCGAGCCGGACGGAGGCCCAGAACTTGAGAGCGCGGCCACCGGGGGTCGTCTCGGGGTTTCCATACATGACGCCAATCTTCTCGCGAATCTGGTTGATGAAGATTGCCGCAGTCTTGGATTTATTCAGTGAGCCGCCGAGCTTTCGGAGCGCTTGCGACATCATTCGGGCTTGAAGGCCAACGTGTGAGTCGCCCATTTCACCTTCGATTTCGGCGCGAGGAACGAGAGCGGCAACCGAGTCGACCACAACGAGACCGACCGCGCCGGACTTGATAATCGTATCGGCGATTTCGAGAGCTTCTTCGCCGCTGGATGGTTGGGAGATATACAGCTTGTCGATATCGACGCCGAGGGTGCGGGCGTATTCGGTATCGAGGGCATGCTCGGCGTCAACGTAGAGGCAGAGTTCACCTTTGCGTTGAGCTTCGGCGACGCAGTGGAGGGCGAGGGTGGTTTTTCCGCCGGATTCAGGACCGTAAATCTCGGTTATTCGGCCTGCAGGGATTCCGCCGATGCCAAGAGCCATATCAAGGTTGAGCGAACCCGTGGAGATGGCCTCGATGACTTCTCGCTGACCGGAGCCCATCTGCATGACGGAGCCTTTGCCGAAGTTCTTCTCGACTTGGCTCAGAGCCATTTGGAGGGCTCTGGCTTTATCATCCAATGCCACATCGGCAATCTTTTCCGTCGTTGCTGCTGCTTTCTCACGATTCCTCTGGAGACGCTGGGGTGCGTTGGTAGACATTATACATAGACGGGCGTCTAGTAACCATGAATTTTCAGAAATTTTTGCCGTGCCATTCGGACTAGCAAAGCTACTAGATTTTGATTGAGTTCTTAATAATTGAACTCAATCAGGTTCAAACGGCTTATACTGGAGAGAGCTTCCGGGAGCATTGTGGTTCTCGGGGATTTTGGTAGGCAATTATGAACATCAAAGGGCTTGGAGCCACTTTTCTCGCAGTTGGACTAGCTGGTCAGTCCCTTGCAATCTCTTTTGGTCCAACCGTGACCGTGGATGGTAACTCCTATACACTCGGCGGCGGAGCCGGTGCAAACGGTATTTCGGTGCAACAAGTCGGAAATTCGATCGCATTCGCACTTCCGAACGGATTTGCTGTTGGCGCCAATAAGTCTATGACGCTTGAGTACTCCGTCGCGGCTACTCCGGGCTACACACTATCAAGCATCAGCCAAATTGCAGGTAACGGGATCGCGAGCGGCACCGCGAGTGTGAACATCTCGACCAGCTTTACCGGCGCAGCAAACGAGACCGCCCCTTCCATCGCTTACCCGTCCGGGTCGGCGTTTAACCCTGTCAGCTACAGCTTCACCACTTCGCCAACTCAATGGAACACGGTCAAGACGGTTATCGACCTAAATGGTGCTGGCGGAATTGCTAAGGTTTCGACTTACAATGCAAACTATACAGAGGTAGTTCCGGAACCCTGTCAGTGTTGCGGTGCTTGCTTCTGGTTTGGGTGCGCTGGTCTTGCAGCGACGACGAGGAAAGAAATGAAAAGATCCCTCTTGGTTTTGGGTTTGGCAATTGCTTCGGCTTCGCATGCGACGCTGTTTAACACGACCGTTTTCACGACATGGGATGGCTCTTCGAGTCCAAACCTAAACCCGACTTACTCGGCAACGGGCGATTCGTACACGGCGACTTTGACCGGTGCAGTCGTTCAGGGCGGCGGAGTGCTGGACGTCACTTGGTGGCACACGTTCGACGGTTCGCAAGCGGCGACCAACTCGCCGGTTTCGGGACCTTTCACGCAAGTGACCCAGACGCTGAGCGGCTTTGTGCGACGCACAAGCGGATCCGGAAATGCTGAATTCACCACCAGTTTGACCGAAAACACGTTGAACGGTCTTGGTGCCGGGATGGGAAGCAGCAATCCTGTGTTCAACTTTAACCAGGCAGTTGGATCGCAGTGGGTACCGTTTTCGTTCTCCGCAACGACCGTATTCAACGCACCTCTGACGGCGGGTCTCAGCCAAAAGGACAACATTTTGGTGAACACCTCCACTGGAGTTGAGGTTCAAATCGCCTCAATCAGCCAGCAGTACACGCCAGTTCCTGAGCCAGCATCGCTGGCGGTTTTGGGACTTGGTGCGGCGGCAATGATTCGACGCCGACGCAAGTAAGCGATTCGAGAGAACGCCCCTGCAAATTTGCAGGGGCGTTTTTGCGCTAGGATATTCATAACGTTATGCGCCGTCGCCTCTTCTGCTTGCTTGGTCTTGGGCTGGCAAGCTTTGTTTCCGCACAAGAAGAGTTGACGATTCGGATGATGTCGGGCCCGTACGGCATTCCGCCCAAGGAGTCCACCTCGACGTCCGCGCAGATCAAACGTAAAGTGTTTGAGGAGTTCCACCGGGCTAATCCCGGGCTTCGGGTGGTGAATGCGGGCGGGTTGAGCTTTAATGGCGGCAACCTCGACGATTCGATGTTTTTGATGTCGATGGCCGGGGACTCGGCTCCGGACGTGTTTTACGTCAACTTTCGGCAGTACTACACGTTCCTCGAGCAGGGCTTTGCCGCCCGCTGGACGACCTGATCGCTAAAGATCCGCAGGTGATGGAGCGGTGCAACGACACCGTGCGCAAGGTTCTCACCAGCTACGACGGCAAGGTGTACGCGGTGCCGTTTTTCAGGTCGCGGTGGCGCTGTACTACCGAAAGGACTTCTTTAAGGATGCGGGCTGGACCCCCAGAAGCCGCCAAAAGACTGGAACGAGTTTACTCGTATGCGAGAAAGCTGACGGACCCTTCCAAGGGGCGAACTGGGTTTATCATTTCTCAGCCGCCCGGGTACCAGTTTTCGAACTTCATCTACGCGGCGGGTGGCGAGGCGGTGAAACAGGAAGGGAGTCGTTGGAAATCTGCGATCAACACTCCCGAAGCGGCGCGGTCAATTGATTTCTTCCGTAAGATGTTTGTGGGGAAAGACGCTCCGGCGGCGATCTCGAAGGACTTTACCGATGACATTCGGCGCGGCAAAACCGCGATGTGGTTGAACTACTCGAACGACATTCTGATCCAGACGAGCGACCTCTCGCCGAGGTAGTGGGCATGGCCCGGGTTCCGGCGGGACCTGCGGGATATGCGAACGAGATCAACGCGGGAATGTGGGCGATTTCTTCGCGGGGTGACCGACCCGAAGAAACTTGGAGGCGTGCTGGAAGTTCATCAAGTTCTTCGCCGGCGACGATGCGGCAAAGATCAACACGGATAAGTGCGTCGAGCTGGGAATGGGCAACTTGGTGAACCCGATGTTTCTCAAGAAGTTCGGTTACACGGACTATTTGGCTCAGTTGATCCCTCGTACGTTCAGGCCAACGAGGAGCTTTTTAAGACGGGTCACCCCGAGCCGTATGGCAAGAATTGCCAGCAGGTGTATTCGGTCCTCGATAACCTGCTTGATCGGGCTCGGTTGAACCCGAATGAGCCCGCATCGGCGATTTTGGCGAGTGCGGCCCAGGAGATGGATGAGAAGTTGCTGGGCTACACGCCGCCGGATGTGTTGGCGCGGCAGCGAGGCTGGGCGGCGGGGATATTGGCTTGTCTGCTCGTGTTTCTGACCGGGATCTCGGTGTGGCTGATTCGGCGGATGCGTTCGACGCCGGACACTTTTGTGGAGCGGATTCCGGCGGGAACGGATCGCGGCCGGATGCGGCGGTTCATGACGGTTTGCTTGTTCCCGGCGGTGGGAACGATTGCGGTTTGGCACTACTATCCGCTCTTTCGGGGCTTGGTGATCGCGTTTCAGGATTACGGAATCCAGCGCGGGCGCGGTGGGTTGGGCTAGATAACTTCATTGGAGTTTTCACGCAGCCGTTGTTCTACCAATCGCTCTGGAACTCGTTTGTGTATGTGTTTTTAGCGGTGTCGATCGGGTTCTTCTGCCGATATTGCTTGCGCTCTCGCTCAACGAGATTCCTCGGTTCAAGATGTTTTTCCGGACGGTTTTCTACTTGCCAGCGATGACGTCTTCGATCGTGATCGCGTTCGTTTGGCGGCAGTCTATGACAAGTCGCCGAACGGCCTGCTCAACACGCTTTTAAAGCCCGTTATTGAAAGCGTGGTGAATCCTTTGTTTGCTAGGGTTGGCCACGAGCCGTGGCCGACCTCGTTTGACTGGCTGGGCGACCCAGCGTTGGCGATGTTCGCAGTAGTGCTTCCGGGCATCTGGGCGGGCGCAGGTCCGGGTTCGATCTTGTATCTTGCGGCTCTTAAAGAATATTCAGCCCGAAGGATACGAAGCGGCGGACCTTGACGGAGCGAGTTGGGTTCAGAAGATTCGGTACATCACTTTGCCAGGGTTGAAGCCGTTGATTTTGATCAATCTTCTGGGGGTTTTCATCGCTGGCTTTAAGGCAATGGAGAACATCTTTGTTCTCACTCAGGGCGGGCCGCTGAACTCAACACGGACGATTGGGCTTGAGGTTTGGCAGAACGCGTTATGTACCTGAAGTTCGGATACGCGACGGCGGCGGCGTGGGTGATGGGCTCGATTTTGGTCGGCTTTACATTGATTCAGATCCGACGTTGCTGAAGATGCGCTTCCAAACGGCGAAGGTTTAGGGAGCATCTCCTCGTAGGGGATTGCTAGGACAAAGCGCGGCTAGCACCGCGCACTCCCTTAGCCTGACAGGTACCCTCTTGATGCGCCACCAATGAACACTTACGCCATTTGGGTTGACCTTCGGGACGGTCGAGAGGACCTTGAGTTTTGCGACGCGGTGGATGCGTTCTTGGGGTCGCTGAAGGCACAAGGGCTCCTGGAGAGCTACACGCTTGAGCGACGGAAATTCGGCTTCTCGCCCGAGGGGCTTGGGGAGTTTCATATTCGTATTCAGACCCGGACCCTCGATCAACTTGATCAGGCGTTTCACCACGCGGCGACCCGAAGCGGGGAGATTGAAACCCTCCATGCAAACGTATTTAGAAGGGTGGTGAACTTCAAATCGGCGCTTTACCGGTCGTTTCCGGACGAGGTGAGGATGCGATGAAGCGGCTGGCTTTGATTGGACTCGTACTGGCGGGATGCAAAGGGGCGGACACGAAGCTGATTCCCTTCCTAGCACTTGGTCGGGACAGTTCACTGTCGAAAAGGTTGGCCAAGGGCCAGACACTGAAAAGGATCGAAAGCGGCACTCGCTCACCGGGTTTTTGCGCATCCAGCTCAACCTGAAGCAGTATCAAATGGAGCTGAAAGGCGAGCAGCAACTGGTGAAGATCACGGGGACGTGGACTTACACCGGGAAGCAGATCGTGCTGACTCCGGGCAAGGTGGAGATCAAGGAAGAGAGCGACGATGGCCCAAATCCGAACTACAAGTTTGTGCCCGCCGAGGACCTGAACAAGGCGTATCAGCAGAAGCTAGCGTTCACGGTGAATGAAAAAGGGACGCAATTGGTTGGCAGAACAACATCAATCTCGTTCTTAACCGGGACACACGCCTACAAAAAAGATTAAAGTTAATCTCAAAATGCAATATCGTTCTCTGGGACACATGTTGCGCGAAGTTGCGCGACAGCACGCCGAACGCCCGGCGCTCATGATTCCGACCGGAAAAGAGTTTGAGACTCTAACTTATCGGACGGTTTGGGAGCGAGTTGCTTCGGTTGCGAGTTCGCTGCATGCGATGGGCTTGCAGAAGGGAGACCGACTGGTCATCCTCGGCGAAAACAGCGGAGAGTGGCTGGTTGCTCACTACGCGGCGCAATCGCTGGGGGCGATCACGGTTCCGATATACCCAACCTTGCCGGCGGATCAGGCCGAGTACATCGCGCGGGATTCGGGGGCGAAACTGGCTCTGTGCGCATCAAAGGATCACGCGGCGAAGCTCGCGGCGATCGAGGGTCTTCGGGTGAGCAACTGAAGGAGGCGCTTCCGGCGGGGAATCTTGATGAGGCGGCCTGGAACGCGGGCATGGAGGCGCATGACCCGACCGAAGTTTGCATTTTGATTTACACTAGCGGCACGACGGGCCAGCCGAAGGGGGCAATGCTGAGCAGCGAGGCCTTTCTCACCGTGAATCAGCACGCCAAGCCGTACTTGTTCTTCGATGAGAACACGGTCTTGTTCGACTTTTTGCCCCTCTCGGCACGTGTTTGAGCAGATTGCGACGTGCCTGGTTGGTATGGCGGCGGATGCATCGGAATGAACAAGAACCTTGCTTCGCTAGCGAACGACTTTACGTCGATTCGGCCGACAGCGATGGCGGCCGTACCCAGGTTCTGGAGGCGTTTATGGACGCGTGCTTGACAGCATGAAGAAGCAACCGCCGATGAAGCAGAAGCTGTTCGCGATGTTTTTGGCGCAAGGTGTAAAGCGGGCCTCAGGGCGGATTTGCACCGCTTTATGGTCTTCTCGACACGCTGGGTTGGGGCAAAGATTCGCGAGCGGCTGGTGGTCGGTTGCAGACGGTGATTTCGGGCGGCGCGGCGCTTCCAAAGCACGTTGCCGAGTTCTATCTGGCTCTGCGGATCGACATTTTGCAGGGGTACGGTCTTACCGAGACGACGGGCGGATCGTGCGTCAACCACCGCACTCGGAACAAGTATTGGACGGTGGGTGAGCCGCTTGGGGTTGAGCTAAAGATCGCTCCGGATGGGGAGATTTTGTTCCGAGGACCGACCGTCATGAAGGGTACTACAACCTTCCCGAGGCGACAGCCGAGGCAATTGATGCGGGACGGTTGGTTCCATACGGGCGACATCGGCGAGATGGAAGGTCCGGCGCTGAAGATCACCGACCGGAAGAAGGACATTTTGGTTTTGGGGAACGGGAAGAACGTTGCTCCGCTACCGATTGAGAACCGGATTCGCGAGTCCCGGTTTGTATCTGAGGTGGTGGTCTGGGCGATGGCATGGACCATTGCGTCGCGCTGCTTCTTCCCCAGAAGGAAGCGGTTCGGGCGGAGCTCGGGTTGCCGGAGGATGTTTTCGTTTGCTTCCAACGACGCCGTTCGGGCGCTGTTCAAGAAGGAGCTGGACAAAGGTGAACAAGCAGATTGCTCACTTTGAAATGGTGAAGAAATTCGCGGTTTTGGACGACGTGTTTACGATCGACAACGGCTTCTTGACTCCGAAGATGAGCATCAAGCGGAAGGTTGTGAAGGAGAAATACGCCGAGCTGATTTCGAGCTTGGGCTAAGATTTGAGGAGAATTGGTAAGTTGACACCCAGGGTCCGCCAGCGGCGGAACAGTAGGGCGTCTGGAGAAGCATGGGTCGCGCTCGCGCAGATTAAGTCAGCTCAGACAAACAGTGATCGCGCTCGGTTGATGGTTTCCTACTGGGGAAATCAACTTGGGCTGGATTACTTCGTTGAAATGGTTGAGGCTCTCGATCTGAAGCTGAAGCGTATTGGCGAATGTGAAGAGTTCGTAGCAAACTTTTGCGTTCCGTTTGACGGACATGAGTTACTCGAATGCACGATGGCAGTGATCGGAAACATGGACTCCCGCAAGTCCTTCTGGGCCCTGAGCAAATTTGTTGTGGGGGATTATCACCCACTGATTCAAAGCGAAGCCTTAGCTGCCATGGGTTTCTCGCGAGCTGTGTTGGAGGTGAGCCACGTTCGGCGCACGCTCGAAACTCCTCCATCAAATCTTGTGCTGTGGGGTGCCCTCCGTGCTGCTGAAACAGCATCACTTTGTTCCAAGCACTCGGAGATTCGCAGGCTTGTCGAGGGACATCATTCGAGCCCGCATTCTTTGATTCAAGGCACCGCAGAGTCTTGCCTTCAGGGAATAAACATCACCTTTACTTCAGCTTGTAGGCGACAAGGGCGTTCGCGTGACCATGACCAAGTCCGTGTTCGGATTTGAGGAAATTGACCTGCTCCATGTGCTTAAGGTCGGCGACGGTGTCGAGTAAGTCGAGCCAGTGCGAAACTGGCTTACCGTACTTCTTTTCGATCGACGGGAAGTAGCTGGCTGGGCCCTTAACTTTGTCATTTGAGTCCATTTGGTCGGCAGTGTACACCGTGTTATTCGTTGGGTAGGGCGTACTCGAACACCACCGGGCAGTGGTCGCTAGCTTGGGACTTGATGACCTCGGCGCGGGTGGGCTTCAGGCCGCGGACGAAGGCGTAGTCGATGCGCTGATACGGGAAAGCCGCGAGGAGGGTCATTCCGCAACCTGAGCCGGTGGCTGCGAAAGAGTCGGTGAGTTCGGCGCGCAATCGGTGGGGGACCTCGGTGTAGGGCGGCGCGTTGAAGTCGCCAGCAAGGATGATCGGCTCTTTGGACGCCTGAACTCGATCCAGGAGCATCGCCACCTGAGTGCGGCGATCCCGAACGACCTTTGATACGATCGGGCGGAAGTTGCGAAGATCGGGCGGCCAACCCGCGACCCAACTCGGTTCGAGGTGGATGCTAACAACCCGGACTTTTCCTTTTGGAGTGGCGATCAGTACTTCGGGAAACTGCTTCTTTGACCATTTTGTTGGCACGTCGATGACGTGCTGAAGCTCCATGGGATAGCGGGAAATGATGGAGTTGTCGGGCTTTTGAACCCAAAACTCGTACCCGAGCTTCTGAGCAATCTTTTGGGTGCTCATCGAGGCCTCTTTGGTTCCAGGGCGACCAGATTCTTGGAGGCAAATGATATCGGCATTGGCGTTCTTCAGCTCCCGGATGACACCATCGGCGTTGATCTCTCCGTGGGCAATGTTATAGGTGATCAACTTAAAATCGCCCCTTTGGGGCTCGGAATTAGGGAGTCGGACGACGGGATCGGCGAAGAGCAGCCAAGCGAGCGGGATTACGGTAAGCGAGATTCTTCGCCAGGTCTTGGTGAGGAGCGAAACGAGGAACAGAAGCAACGCGGAGGGGATGAAAAGGAGGATCGCATTGTGGACCAACTCGTACGTAAACCAGTTCGCCTCGGAGAATGGGCCGATGACGAATCGGGCGCTGAGCATCGTGACCAGATGGATCGCGAAGAGGACTTTGATGGCCTTTCGGAGTTTGGTCACCTGAGTTGTAACCGAATGAGCCGCCGAACAGTTCCTAAGGTGGACCTCGAAACCTTGCCGGAAGTTAATCGTTTTGAACTAAGTGAAAACGGTTGCGGCGTTGGCGGTGGGCATTGTGATTGGCGTGGGGGTGGGTCAACGGCCGAGCGGATATGCGATGGAGGGGGAATTCAAATCGCTGGAAGATCGGCTGATGATCGCTCAGGCGAGGGTGGGGATGCTGGAGCGGGATCCGTCGCTGAGGGATGTTGCCGCGCGGCAATGGCGAATTGTGCCTTCCAAAGAGATCGTGACGGTGCAACTGGTGACGGGCGATTCCTCGGGGCAAGAGGTGAGCGATCCGCTCTTTGCGTACTTCTCGAAGCAAGGTGTGTTCTTGGGATTTGACGATTTGGGCCAACGGGGCGTTGCTTTGGCGAAGCAAGCGCGGCAGATCAAGGCTCTGGATGACGCGGTTCTGAAGCTTCGCGGGCAGTGAAGAAAGACCCTCTACATCAGCGAGTAGGGGTCAACGTCGACGGTCATTGTGACCCCTTTCTCGCTGAGGTCCTTTAGCGCGAGATCAATCTCGGGGAGCTTGGCGGTGTGCTTGATGAGCAGGTGACGCCGCCATTTGCCGTTGAGCCGTTCGAGCGGGCAATCCGCAGGGCCGAGGATGGTGATGTCTTCGACCTTCTGGAGATGGGCAAGCGCCCGTGCGCACAAAGCAAGCACAGCGGGGCGGGATTCGCCCGAAAAGACGATATTGACGAGGCGGCAAAACGGGGGATAGTCGGCTTGGAGGCGCTCGGTTTTGCAGGCTTGATAGAACGCCAGAAAGTCGTGCGTTTGGGCGCTGAGGATGGCCTGGGCGTTAGGATTGAACGTTTGAATGACAACTTCTCCCGCCTTTGAGCCCCGTCCTGCACGGCCCGCGACTTGGCTGAGGAGCTGGAAAGTGCGCTCGGATGAGCGGAAATCAGGGAGGTTGAGCGAGACGTCTGCGGCGATGACGCCGACAAGCGTGACATCGGGGAAATCGAGCCCTTTGGCGACGAGCTGAGTGCCGACAAGCACGTTGGTTTCTCCGGCGCGAAAGTCGGCGATGACTTGCTCGAGTGCGCCCTTTTTCTGAGCGATATCGCGGTCGAGCCTCGCGACTTTGGCGTTGGGGAAGTGCTCTTTGACGGCCTCCTCGACCTTTTCGGTACCGACTCCAAAGGGCTTGATCTTGACCCCGTTGCAGTTCGGGCACTCGGCGGGAGCGGTTTGCTGAAAGCCGCAATGGTGGCATTTGATTTTGTTGATTCCCCGGTGGTAGCTCAGCGAGACGGCGCATTCGGGGCAGGTCCATTGGTGCCCGCAATCGCGGCACATGAGGAACGGGGCATAGGCGCGCCGATTGAGGAAGAGAATGATTTGGTTGCCAGCATCGAGGGTTTGCTGAATCTTGGAGGCGAGGAGTTCGCCGAACATGCTGGGCACGCCCGATTTGTAGACCAGTGTGAGGTCGTCGATGTGGACCTGCGGGAGCTGAGCCGACGCCGCTCGGGTGGGCAAGGTGAGGAGTGTGAGCTTGGTTTCGTCGCCGTCGTGCTCGTTGGCTTCGGCCTCCTGGAAGCTTTCAAGCGAAGGTGTGGCGGAGCCCAGAACGAGGGGACATTGGTGACATTTTGAAAGGTATCGCGCGACTTCGCGGGCGTGGTAGCGAGGGGATTGCTCTTGTTTGTAGCCGCCTTCATGCTCCTCGTCGATGATGATGAGGCCGACGTCGTGAAGGGGAGCAAAGAGGGCGGAGCGGGGTCCGAGGACGATGCTGGCTTCGCCGTTTTGGATGCGTTGCCAGTTGGCGAGCCGCTCAAGCGGGGTGAGCTCGGAGTGCATGATCGCAACTCGGGCACCAAAACGGTCGCGGAGTTGGGCGATGGCTTGGGCGGCTAATGCGATCTCGGGGACGAGATAGAGCACTTGTCGCCCCTCGCTGAGGGCTTTGGCGGCCGCCCGGAGAAAGACCTCGGTTTTGCCGCTTCCGGTGACGCCGTAGAGAAGAAATGGCTTGGGTTGGCGCGTTTCGATGCTGACCGAGATCGCGTCGATGGCGAGTTGCTGCTGAGGGTTTGGCGCGGGGGGTTGTTTACTGGCAACCGGCGCGTCTTCGTCGGCTTCTTCGAGCATTTTGGCGTTGATGAGGGCCTTGATCGTGGTTTCGGTAACGCCCGCCATCGCGCGGATTTCGGAACTGCTCAGCGCGGTTCCGTCGGTTTGCTGCATTTGCATGAGCACGATTGCTTGAGCGGGTTTGCGCTTACCTTCTTTGTGGAGGAATTCCTCGACTCGAGCGGCGTCGGAGATGAGCCGGTAAGTTGCTTCCGACTTTTTGCGATGGGCGGTTTGTTTGAGCCGGAGGGTCTGGACGATGAGGCCCTGCTTTTGAAGTTCTTTCAGTGTTTTTTGGGGTCCGGAATTATCCTTTTTCGCTTCGAGCTGCCCTTGTTGCTCTTCGACGAGCGCGAGCACTTCCCTTTCGAGCGGCTTGAGCTCCGGGGGAGTTGGGGCGTCCGTTCGGACCCAATAAGTTGCCAAACGATCCTTGACTCCGGGCGGAGTGGCGGCGGTGAGCGCGACGGGGACAGGGCAAAGGTATTCGGTGGCGACGTGATGGACGCTTTGCATCACGGGATCGGGGATCCTGAGGCCATCGACAATGCTAGTTGCGGGACGAAGGTGCTTAGGGTCGAATCCGAGAGACTCTTCAGTTACGGCTCGCTGACCGATGACGTAGCCCATGAGTTGGCGATTGCCAAGCGGAACAATGACGGCGTCACCGATCCGCACGCCCGGAATCGGGAGGTAGGAATAGATGGCCTCGGAGCCGCCCGAACGAGGGTCGAGCGCGACGTCGAGAACTTGGATCGGCGCGCTCATGGGATAGAGTTTGGCTGATTAAACAATCTGGATGACTTCGGCGGCGGGATCGGTGAGATTGAAAAGTGATTTGGCGCGGTGCGATTGCCCTTCGACTTGGAGAAGCGCCCAGAAAAACTCAGAACCTCGTTTGTCCTTCAGGCGCTCGGTGACGCCCAGGAGATCGTCAAAATCGAGGTGGTACTCGGCTAAAAACGCCACCCGGGCGGCCGTCATGGTGGGTGTAATGACGATGATGTTGTCTTCTATCTTCTCCCATTCGGAGGCGAGGATTCCGCTTTCTTCGAGGTACCTCTCGATGAGAGTTTCTTGATCGGGTTCGGCGGATTGAAGCCCTTCTTGACGCAGGAACTCTTCGGTTTCGGCGTCCATGCTGAGGCCGGTCAACTTGGCAACTTCCTCGATGTGGTCGGCGTTGATGTTCCCGCTGGTGTATTGCCATTCGACGACCCGGCGATAGCTGGCTTTAAATTCGGACTTAAAGTCGTCGGTTGTAAAGCGTTTGGGATCGCTCAGCTTGGCTTCGATGAAGCGCTGATACAGGGAATCGGGGGTGGCGTTGGGTTCGCGCAAGCTGGTTTTCCAGGGTGGGTCTTTGGCCGTTTTTGGGGTGTCGACGTTGGTCGCAGTGAGAGTGCTCCCGTCCTCGGCGATCTGAACGTAGTCGATCCAGGTATGGCCGTTGCCGAACTGGCAGATGGCGGCCATCGACTCGCCATTGGCGTGAACAAATCCCCTCGTGAACGAGCCTTGCTGCATGGCGAGCCGGAAGTCTCCGGCGAGCATATAGCCTTGGGCTTTGACGGCGTCGGTCCAGCTGTCCACTTTGCGGCGATCGGTCCAATCGGGAGAGCTTTCGGGAACAAGTTCGATGGAGACGGGGACCGCGATTCCGCCCATTCGCCCGACCTGCTCCATCAGGTTCTTCTTGATGCTTCGGAGCTTGAAGACGAAGTACACCGCGCCCACACACAGCAGGATGAAGACCGCGAGTACGAGCGCGCCAATGACTTGGAGTACGAACGCCACTGAGATATCGTATCACGAGGACGGCTCATTCGTGGTTTGTGGATAATCGTAGCTTCGGATGAGGAGTGCGCCCGCGAAACTGCGAACGTTGCCTTTGGCAATGGCGATGTTCTGCTTGGTCAGCGGCGGGCCGTATGGGCTAGAGCCGGTGATCGGGTCGATGGGGCCGACATTGGGCTTGATCCTGATCTTGGTAATCCCCATTATTTGGGCGTTGCCCGTTGCGCTGATGACCGCCGAACTGGGCACCGCGATTCCCGAAGAGGGGGGCTACTACGTTTGGGTGAAGCGGGCGATGGGACCGTTTGCGGGGTTCCAGTGCGCTTGGTTGTCGTTTTTGTACAGCATCGTCGATGCTGCCCTGTATCCGCTCTTGTTTGCGGGCTACCTTTCGCAGTCGTTGATCACGATCTTTAAGTTGCAGGGGGTGGACGCCGCTTGGCTGACGTCGATGATCGCGGTACTGCACATCTTGGTGATCAGCTACATCAACATTCGCGGGGTGCGCGAAGTAGGAATGGCGGCGACGCTGTTCACATTTTTAATCGTGCTGCCGTTTGGACTGATGTGCATTCGCAGCGGCTTTCAGCCGCTCACGTTGCAGCCGATCAAGGCGGATTCTGGAACGCTTTCGGTGGGCTTGGCGACGGTGATGTGGAACTACCTTGGCTGGGATAACCTGTCGACAGTTTCGGGGGAGATTAAGAATCCACAGCGGTCGATTCCCAAGGCATTGTGGTTTGCAATTCCGATGGTGACGCTTGTCTACTTTGTGCCGACGATTTTGGCCCTGCCGACCTCGCCGGATGCCTCTCAATGGACCGATGGCAGTTGGCCGGCAATCGCGGCCAGGGCGGCTGGGGGCTGGGTTGGGACGCTGGTGCTTCTGGGTGGACTCAGTAGCGCGAGCGCGATGTTTGTGTCGCAGATGTTGGCATCGTCGCGGATTCCGGCGGTACTGGCTCGGGATGGATATTTGACTTCCTGGTTGGGACATACAAGCGTTCGGATGGGCACGCCGGTGCGGTCGATTTTGCTTTGCGCGGGGCTGTACACGTGTTTGGCTTGGTTCAGCTTTAGCGAGCTCATCACTGTGAACGCGATTCTGTACGGGCTCTCGGTGATGCTGGAGTTTGTGGCGTTGGTGATCTTGCGCAGGAAGGAACCATCACTGGAGAGACCGTTTCGGATTCCCGGCGGAGTTTGGGTTTGCGGGTTGCTAGCGGTTGGTCCTGCAGTTTTGATTGGACTCTTGGGTTGGAATAGCCTTGCAGAGGAGGGGTGGCTGAAGCAGATTCCGACGGCGGTTGCGATCTTGGCAGGAGTGGTCGTTTACAACATGAAACGCCCCCAAGCGACCCTGTAGTACTCGGGGGCGAAGTGAAGAGGATTTAGCTCTTCCTTCGTCGCTTCAAGAGCGCGAGTCCGCCGATGGTGAGGGCGGAAATGGAGAGCGGCTCTGGCACCGGTACGGATTGCGTAAAGTTCAGGTTGTCGAGTCCGATGTTCCAATTATCACCGTACTCGAGGGTGAGCGTCGAATCCGTGATTGCGGGTGCGTAGCTTGAGTGAGATGGTCCTGCGCCTAGAACCGTTGTCCCGTCTTGATTCCAGACGACAGTGCCGAGGGAATTGTAGATCCGGATTCGGGACGCAGTGAGGTTGGAACCTGGATACCCTCCTAGATCAAACGAGTTGATTGTCACCAAGAACCCTGGGTCGGCTGTCAGTTTGACTCGACCAAACCAGCCGCTGCTGACGGGGAACGCAACATCAGTGAGGTCGCCATAACCAGTCGTCCAAAAGTCGAGATTAGACGCGGCTGGCGAACCGTCACCAAGGACCGAGGACATGCTTACAGCGACGTTTGGGGTCCAGGCAGAACCTTGGGAGACTCCCGTGACCGCCGTGCTCGCGAACGAACCCAAATTGCTCGGAATATCGCCGTAATTGCCTAGTCCGAGTCCATCGAAATGCAGTAGAGTTGCCGAACTAGTAGCCGACAACGCAACGAGAGCGCCGATTGAAAAACAAGTAAGAGAAGCTTTCATGAATCCTCCAACCCTATTGTAATCCTTTCCTGAGAATTTTGCGGGGTTCTTATTGAGGTCATAATTTTTGCTATGTACACCTACACGATCCTTTTCTTGGGTGACGTGGTGGGCAAGCCGGGGCGGGAAGCAGTTCGTGAGCACCTTCCGACCCTAAAAGCAAAGTATCTGCCTCGATTTATTATCATCAACGGCGAAAACAGCGCGGGTGGGCTGGGGATAACCGACAAGATCGCGGAGGAGTTTTACGCACTGGGCGCGGATGCGATTACCCTCGGAAATCACACCTTTAACAAGCGAGAGATTGCCTCGTACCTAGATTCAGGGAAGCCGATTGTGCGGCCCCAGAATATGGCGCACGGGATTCCGGGCCGCGGGATGATTCAGATTCAGAAGGAGGGGACTCAGCTCGCGGTGATCAATTTGAGTGGGCGAGTCCAGATGGATCCCGCTTACGACGACCCTTTTCGGGCCTTCGATGAGTTGACCAAGGATTTGCAGACGCCGCACGTCTTTCCTCGACTTTCACGCGGAAGTAACGAGTGAGAAAATCGCGATGGGATATCACTGCGAGGGCCGGGCTTCGGCGGTGGTGGGAACCCATACCCACGTTCAGACGGCGGACGAGACGGTGCTGGCGGGCGGAACGGCTTATATCACGGATGTGGGGATGTGTGGACCAAGGAATTCCGTTTTGGGGATGGATCGTGATATTATTCTTCGCCGCTTCCGCACGGGATTGCCAGAAAAATTCGAGGTTGCGAATGAACCTGGTGTAATCTCTGGGGTAGCGATAAACGTCAGAACTGATAATGGTCGCGCCACGAGCATCGAGCGCATCCAAATCAGAGACTAGGATTATCTGGAGAACTATTGTGATTACACTTCTCGCCGCATCCATGATGGCCGCCGCCCAGGGCGATGGGGCCGTTGTTTTGTACCGTGCCGGACTCGAGCTTAAGGATCAGAGCATCTCGCTGAAGTCCTGGGGAAGCGGAATCATTACCGAGACCGATGATACGGCGTACGAGGGGACAAAATCGGTCCGAGTGACGACCAAGAACCACTATCAGGGCGGATCGATGATCTTTGGCAATGCGGCAAATCTCGCGGCAGCTTCGGCGGACAAGTCGAATTTGCTTCGCATCACGTTCAAGACGCTTGATTCGGCGACAGGAAGTGCTGGCGGGCCCGCAGGCGCAGGTGGAGGTCGCGGTAAGCCGGGACCAGGTGGAGCTGGACAAGGCGGTGGCGAAGGTGCCGCTGGAGGTATCGGTGGCGTTGGCGGTCGAGGTGCACCTCAGGGGTTCGGTGGTCCTGCGGGATTCGGTACGCCTGGTGGCGGTGGAGCTCAAGGAGGGGCTTCGAGTTCGAGCGCTCTAAGTTCCATGCGGGTGATTGTAACAACTACGGACGGACTGAAGAGCGAGGCCATTCTCTCGGTTTCTTCTGCGGGAACGGATCGTGGATGGAAGCAATCCTCGATTCCGCTTTCGGCAATCAAGGGCTTTGATCGAACCAATAAGGTTGTCAAGCAAATTAGCTTTGCTGGTGATACTTCGACCGCGTTTTATGTCGGCGAACTTCGTGTCGTGAGTGACAAGACTCCTATTCGCGGTGAACCCAATGTGCGGACGATGATGACAAACGTTGGAATTCCCGTTGTGTTTTCAGCAACCGGCAGCGGTGGCAGCAGTGCCCTAAAGTATTCGTGGGACTTTGATGATGCGGACGGCATTCAAGTTGACGCTGAGGGTCAAGCGGTACGGCACAAGTTCCGCCAACCTTCGATGGATCAGCGGAATCCAGCGGCGTCGCGGAAGAATGGCGAGTTCATTGTCACCTTGACAATCAGCGATGCATACGGTGTGAAAGAGCCGTATTCGACCCAAATCAAGGTAAAGGTCAACCCGTAACGTAGATACCCAAATGGGGATAAATCAGGCACTTTGGCTTTCCTGAAGTGCTTGTTTTATCCCCATTTTCTGTTCCAGTATCACTTTTGATCGCCCCAATCGAGTAAACATACTGATATAAAACATATCATCAAGCGGCACGTCTTTGGAGAGAGGGACGGGTTAAGGATGAAGGTACGTATATGAGATTGGCTATTTGTTCTAAGGAAAACCTGTTTCTCGATTCTCTCGCTGGCTTCTTGGGTCGCCGGGGCAACTTTACGGTAGTTGCGAAAGAATCTTCTGCGCGAGCTCTCGTTGCAAGTGCGAAAAACGCACACGCTCAAGTCTTGATCGTCGATAGCGAAGGGCTGGATGCCGTCGACTCGCAATTTCTTCTCGGTGCGAAGACGTTCGGTGACTTTATTGTCGCCTTGATTGGAGAGAAATACGTTGCGGGCTTTGATAAGGAGACCGTTGACTTTCTGATCTCGCGAAACATGTCGGGTGATGATCTCGTTGAAAAACTCCAGAGCTATGAGGACAAGATCCCCAGCCGTCTGATGGTTCGCGAAGGAAAGCGGCCGTATCGACGCGGTAACCGTCTCACGCACCGAGAGTTTGAAGTTGCTGAGTTGGTCGCAAAGGGACATTCGAACCGAAAGATCAGTGAAGTTTCGGGCTTGCGAGAGCAAAGCGTAAAAAACCTCGTCTCGGTCATCATGCGCAAGCTTCAGTGCGAGAACCGCACGCAAGTGGCTCTCAAGCTCTTGAATGCCGAAGTTGAGGCACCAAACGACTAAACTATCTGAGTGAAACAAAGAGTCCTCACCGCGATCGTGCTGCTTGCCGTCGTGGTGGGGGTTCTTTTTTTTGACCCGACGGGAAATGGGAAGTATGTCCTCGTTGCCGCCGCGGTTGCTGGTTTTTGTTGGGAGCTAAGCAACTTGTGCTCCAGTCCGCCGATCTGGGGAGTTCTCGGAACGGCGGTTGTTCTGTTCCTCGATTGGAGGCTTTCACGAACTACCTTGCCTGCACTCAATGTCGCCTTAACAACGATCGGGACCGTGGGACTGACAGTGTTTGCCCGAAAGCAAACACCGATGCTTAGCCTGATACCGATCACCCTCTTCTTCGCCAGGGGAACGGCATCGGCTCTGTTTGCATTGCTTGGGCTGAGTGCTATTTTTCCTCCGGTTCTGATTGCCGCGATCCCAATCTGGGCCGGAGATACCGCGGCGATCTTCGCCGGCAAGGCGTTTGGCAAGCACAAACTCGCTCCGTCGATTTCACCCAACAAAACTTGGGAGGGATCGATTGCGAACCTCCTCGCCACCGTTGGAGCCGCAGCGGCGCTTGGTTACTTCCTCAAGTACCCGATGGAAAAGATGCTACTGTTGGGAGTTTCCTGCGGGGTTATCGGGCAACTCGGTGACCTTTTTGAAAGCTACTTGAAGCGGCAAGCGGGCGTGAAGGATAGTGGAAACCTGCTTCCAGGTCACGGAGGCGTGTTCGATCGGCTCGATTCCCTATTGATGACAGCACCGTTCAGCTACTGGATCCTGTCGAGCTTTTTGAAGTAGCGGTCCACCATCGCCCGGTATTTGCGGTGCGACTCAGGATCAATGGTTGCCAACTCTTCGAGAAGCCGAGATTTGATCAGTGCCTCGAGCCCGGGACCGCGCAAAGACCATTGGTAGTATGACTTTGACTCGTGACCGTAGGGCCCGTTTAGTTTGCTTCCCTCGAGCCTCTCACAAAGCACGTGCAACAGCGGCAAGTGAACTGCATTCATACGGAGGATGATGTGCCCTTGCCTGCCGTCGCCGCCAAAGCTTCCCTGCCCGCAAAAGAACCCCAACAGAAATCCCCGATCAAAATCAGTCATGTTACATAGAACATTTTATCGTGAAACATCTGGCGTTTGGTATCCTATAGATCTCACTCCACGACATGGAAGCGAGGTTTTCACATGGATATTACGAACTTTCCTCCGCGTTACGACGCCGCCCCAATCGAGGGCAAATGGTACTCCGCTTGGGATGCCGCTGGTCTTTTCCAGCCCTCTGCTGACGCTCCGAACGGCACTTACTGCGTCACAATCCCGCCGCCAAACATCACGGGGTCGCTACATATGGGGCATGCACTTTGCTATCCGCTTCAGGACCTTTTCGGGCGATACCAGCGTCTCCTCGGTAAGAGCGTCTTGATCCTCCCCGGTCAAGATCACGCCGGAATCGCAACCCAAAGCGTCGTTGAAAAGCAACTGCGCAAAGAGGGCCTAAGTGGCGGGCAGTTGGGGCGAGAGAAGTTTGTAGAACGCGTTTGGGAATGGCGAAAGGAGTCGGGCGATACGATTCTCAATCAGTTCAAGGCGCTGGGATGCGCATTCGATTGGTCGCGTTCGACCTTCACGCTTGATCCTGGCTATGCCGATGCAGTGATCAAGGTATTTGTTGATTGGTACAAGAAGGGCTTCATCTACCGAGGCAAGCGGGTCGTTAACTGGGATCCGAAGCTTAAAACCAGCGTTTCGGATATCGAGACGTTCCGCGAGGTTCGCAAAGGCAATCTTTATCACATCCGGTACGAGTTCACGGACGGAAGTGGCGAGGTGATCATCGCGACAACCCGGCCGGAGACCTTGCTGGGCGATATCGCCGTGGCGGTTCATCCTTCGGACAAGCGATACGAAGGCAAAGTCGGTAAGACCTTGCGTGTTCCCCTTGTGAACCGCGAGATTCCGCTGGTTGCCGATCTGTATCCTGATCCTGAATTCGGAACCGGCGCAGTAAAGATCACGCCCGCGCATGATCCCAACGACTTCGAAGTTGGAGCCCGACATGCACTGGCAATGCCCGTTGTTCTCAATCTCTCGGCGGAAATCTCCGCCGAATGGTCGCGAGAAAATGAACCTGCGGAGATCGCAGAACGAATTGCGAAGTACGAGGGTCTGGATCGCTACGAAGCACGAAAGCAGATCGTAAAGGACCTGGAAGAAGCCGGGCTGCTGGCTGAGATCGAGCCGCACGATATTCCAATCATCATTTCGGACCGATCGGGCGAAGTTATCGAACCGCTCCTAAGCGAGCAATGGTTTGCTCGCCAAACCGAGCTTGCTAAGCCGGTCATCGAAGCGGTTCAGAAGGACGAAGTCACTTTCCATCCGGCTAGGTTCAAGGAAATCTTCTTGGCTTGGATGGAATCGATCCGGGATTGGAATATCAGCCGCCAACTGTGGTGGGGTCACCGAGTTCCGGCCTTCTACACTGAAGATGGAACCTGCTACGTTGCTACAAGCTGGGAAGAAGCCCAGACGCAGGCGGGCGAGGCGAAGATTGTTCGTCAGGACGAGGACGTGCTGGACACTTGGTTCAGCTCGGGAATGTGGCCCTTTGCCACCTTGGGCTGGCCAGAGCAAACCGAGGATTTGAAACGGTTTTATCCGACTCAAGCTCTGGTAACTGACCGCAACATCATCAATCTTTGGGTTGCCCGAATGATGATGATGGGCTATGACTTGGTTGGTGAGAAGCCGTTCTCTGATGTGATGATCTACGCAACGGTGCTTCGCGAGGACGGACGCCGAATGTCGAAGTCGTTGGGCACGGGAATCGATCCGATGCTTATCATCAACACGCTTGGTGCGGATGCTTTGAGATGGACGCTTCTGAGCCAAACGGGTGAGAACCAGGATCTACGGTACAGCGACAAGAAGACTGAAGACGCGCGAAATTTCTGCAACAAGATCTGGAACGCGACTCGGTTTGTCTTGATGAATATCCAAGAGGTTCCGAGTCGACCGAGCTCGTTTGAGGTCGTGGATCGATGGCTCCTCACGCGGCTATCGAAAACGATTGACGAGGTTAAGTCGGCGTATGATCGTTACGACATCCAAGCCGCTTGCCAGGCGATGTACCGCTTCTTTTGGAGTGAGGTTTGCGACTGGTACTTGGAGATTTCGAAATCGAGGTTGCAGAATCCTGAAACCGCTCAGACTCCGCAGTGGGTGCTTCTGACGGCGTTCGAGGCGTTCTTGAAGCTGCTTCACCCGGTGATGCCGTTCATCACCGAGGAGTTGTACAGCCACCTACCGATTGCCGAGAAGAGCGCGTTCTTGATGTCGGCATCCTGGCCGAGCGTGGATTCGGAACTTGTGGACACGGATGCCGAAGGAGAAGTCGAGCGTGTTTTCGCGGCGATTCGCGCTTTGCGAGCACTCCGTGCCGAGCTTGACCTCAAGCCGATGGGACAGATTCCGGTTGCTTACTTCGAGGGTTCGCTCGGGGATGCAGTCTCGGTTGTGCAATCTCAGGCTTGGGTCGCTGAGTTGAAGCCCGGAAAGCCTGCGGATCGATACGTCTCGACGACATCGGGCGGGATCGATTTCCACATTGTGGTGGATGGACTCATTGATCTTGAGAAGG
Organism: Ottelia alismoides; assembly: GCA_037367405.1. Lineage (NCBI taxonomy): Eukaryota > Viridiplantae > Streptophyta > Magnoliopsida > Alismatales > Hydrocharitaceae > Ottelia > Ottelia alismoides. The sequence continues at coordinate 17,138 of JAZKJV010002176.1, read as the reverse complement.
TGACGGCGGCTATCGAGCGTGATCTGGCCAAGACTGAAAAGGAGATCGGTGGTCTTTCGGGACGATTGAACAATCCGCAGTTTGTCGAAAAGGCGAACCCTGAGATCATCGAGCGAGATCGAAACGCACTTTCTGAGCTTGAATCGAAACTAGAAAAGTTAAGGGCGCGGCTCCAACTCCTCCGGAGTTGATGTTGTGAGAGCCGGTCCCCGGTGGGGCCGGCTCCAAAGTAATCCTAGTAGCAATAGGTAGTAAACAACCAGCATTGCTGGGCTGACGGACCTCGGAATGATGGTCAGTTGCGGGGATCGTGACGAGATTTCGACGATCTGTTGAACGCCCCATAGGATCGGGCGATCGATGAGGCTCGCCACTGTGCCAACTCCGGGAATGACGGAAAGAAAACCGCACACGACGAGTACAGATGAAGCCAGCTCGACCAAAAGGTTCGTGATTGGGCCGATGAAGACGATTCGGCCGAACCACCAAGCTCCTAGCGGCTCGGCACTGAGCGATGCCACGCAGGATGCGGCGAGACCTCGCCTCCAACCGTACTCGCTGAGTTGGGTGCGCCCTCTTTCGAACCAGATGATGAGGGTACTCGTGACCACGTAGGAAAGCTGAAAAGAGGGCGTAAAGACATCGTTCGGTGCAAACGCAAGCCAAAGGATTCCGCTCAGACTAAGAGCCGAGATACCATCGGGAGAGCGGCGAAACAGGTACGCCGAGGAGACGATGAGCCACATGAGCGCCGAGCGCACGGTGGGCGGATGGAAGCCAGTGAGGAGGCAGTATGCCGTCAGCAGCGCCCCGACTAAGAGAATCTGAACTTCGCGCCGAAAGGAGAGGAGAATCAGCGCAAATTGACCCATGAACGCAAGCACCCACACGTGGAGGCCACTGGCGCTAACGAGGTGGTAGGTTCCGCTATTGACGAGATTCGCTTTATCTGATCGCTCGAGATCGGAGGCGAAATTGAACGTAAGGGCGTTGATCCACGCTCCATCTCGATCGCCATACAGGGTGTTGATGTGCCGGATTGCATTGAGCCGGATCGCGCCGACTACGCTGAATGCCGAGGTGCTGACGCGGGTAGCCCTTTCCGCGCGTATCACGCCGTTCTTGGCCTCGGTTACGGTGCCTTCGATCTGCCAAGTTTCGAATGCGGCAACGGGAAGTTGCCCAGGGATTTTGAGCGTTCCTTGGCGGAAAGGAACCCAGGTTTGCCCGTTTCGATATTCTGCAAAGCCGGTTAACGTGATTCTTCCTCGAAATTCCCCTTGCTCTAGCAACGGCGGCTGTGAGCTTTGGGCAATAAATCCAGCCACGAAGACTCCAGCACAAAGCCACGCGGCAGGGCGGATTTTGAAAAGAGTAGCAAGAACTACTCCGATGCCAAAAATCCATGCAATGGTCGGAAAGTTAAGGCCTAGTATCAGGCCGATGAGCATCAAGAACAGGGGTCTAGCGCTGATCTGGCGAATCATTGCGCCATTTCTCCAGTCGCCGCTGGGCGATTTCCCGGATGCTAAGGTGCTCAGGCGGGTTCTCGAATGTGTCTTCGATCACGGCTTGCCCAAACGAGGCTCGGAGCGGCCGAACACCGAACCGTAAGTCGGTAAAGAGCGAAGGATCGTTGCTCATCTCATGCAGCCTCGCAAGTAGAGTCTCCTTTTGCATCCGCAATTCCTGCGCCCAAGCCGAGCCGGTAACAGCAACAAAGACTTTGCCATGGTCGTATCGATCTGGGCAGGATCGCTCGGCCATCTTGGCACCCACAACTTCATCCCACCGCTTGAGGATGGTCAGGGCACGCGCGGCGCGAAGAGCTTCACCCTGCAACACGGCATCTCCCAGCAAGCGGTCAAATTTCCTCATGCGCGGCTCACGCTTCCATTTTGCACATTCAGGACGTCGGCCAACTCAAGAATTTCGCTCCCGGCGGCGGATGCCTCAGTACACGTTAAGACGGCCTGAGAGGCTCTGTGCGCGACGATATGGCATAGCTTGGCTCTCCGTTCGGGGTCGAGGTCGGAGAGCATGTCGTCGAGGAGGAGAAGCGATGGGGCTCCGATGCGTTCTCGCCAAAGCTCGAGCGTCGCGATTTTGAGCGAAATCACCGCCGTGCGCTGCTGACCTTGGGAGCCAAAAAGCCTCGCCTCCTTTCCGTCGATCAGAACCTCGAGATCATCGCGATGGGGACCGATTTGGGTGCTTCCTCGGTGGATATCGGCGGTTCGAGTTGCGGCAAGGGCGGCATGAAGGTCCGTCTCATCCTTTTCGATCATCCGCAGCGAGAGCAGTTCTTCGCGCGATGCCATCTGGGTGTGAACTTCCGAGGCGATCGGGGAGAGGTCGTCGATGTATTTCCGCCGAATTGCCCGCATCTCGGAGCCGTGAACGGCCAGCTGCTCCTCCCAACCTTCGAATGCGTATTCATCAATTGAGCGCTCTTGCGCCATCTTCAAAAGTGCGTTGCGCTGCTCCAATGCCCGCTTGTAGGTGGCAAAGTGGCGAAGATATGCAGGAAACAGGGCGGAGAGCTCCAGATCGAGAAAGAGCCGGCGGTCGGATGGGTCTCCCGAAACGATGACGAGATCGAACATCGAAATACAAACCGTCGGGATTCTGCCGAGCACGTCCGAGGCTTTGGGCAGGCTTGCCCCATTGAGGAAGAATCGCTTTCGCGATCCCGCTTCAAGTTTCCCGGCGACGGTAGTGCCTCCTTCAAGAGTGGCTTCGGCAATACATCCGTCTGTGCCGGATCGGATTGCTTCGGCGTCCCTTTGGCCCCGCAGTAAGCGCGCGCTGGAGAGCCAGTAGATAGCCTCGAGGATTGAGGTTTTGCCTTGGGCATTCTGCCCGGCAAGGATTGTAAAGCCCGGACTGAGGGTTTGATCCAAGTGGGCGAAATTTCGGAAGTTGGTGAGCCGTAAATGGTTGACGATCCCGCTCAATCCACATCCCTCTTCTTAAAACACTTTCCTTCTAAGAAAGATTTATTACTCTTATTAGCAGTGTGGATTTGGGGATAAGTGGCTCTTTTTCGAGGCTGTTCTAACCTGACCCAAACAAGTGGAAAGCTCGGGCAGAAACCCCCTCGAAACCCGGCACTTGTTCGACTTCCCCCAATGCTCAAAGTTTTCCCCAAGATGTTCCCCCGATTCCACATGAGGTTTACAACATCCCCCGGACGCGGCCATATTTCATGACCACTGCTTCGGCGAAGTAGAGCGGGTGGATGGTGGGGTCGAGGGTGATGTTGAGGTTTTTCGCTAGCGGCTTCCAGACGGTATCGGTGAGGTGGTTTTGAACTTGGGGCGGGAGCTCGGGAAAGCGGTCGCAGTATCGCCGGAGTACGTAATACTGCGCGTCGGTCATGTTCTTGAGTTCGCCCACGAGGTGCTCGAGAGGGTGAATTCCGACCCTGTGAGGGGCAATGGAGAACGACTCGGTGACTTTGGCTTCGTGGACGACAATGGTTCCGGCAACTAGATCGCCCAGGCGCTGAAGGCGAGGATTCACGAACATCGATGTGATGCCGATGAAGTAGGCAGCGGGAAGAAAATCGGCAACGCGGAGGATGTTCCGGGCGGTGGCGGCAGCGAAGGTGACGGGAGTGCCGTCGATCATTCGCACGCGGATTCCGGCGAGCTTTTTGCCGGGAGTCACGCCGTTCATGAAGCCTTCGCAAAAGATGAAGTAAACGAACGGGAGGAACGAAATGATGAAGCCGAGAATCGCGCCGATCGTGTTGCTGAACATCTCGAAACTGATTACTGTAAACAGGCTCATGACTATCGTAACCAGGTAGGCGATGACAAGGATGAGAATGCCATCGACAATATGCGCAAGGAATCGACCGCCTAGGCCAGCGAGGCGGTATGTTAGAACTGTCTTCTCTGGTGTGAGGACGGCGGTTTCTAACGGCACGATTTGAGTGTACTAAGAATGAGCGGCGAAGCAAACGAATTTGGAAAAGCGGATGCATTCTTCGAGCCACAAGTGGTTCGGAGCGTGATGGTTCCAACCCGCCGTTTGTGGTGGGCCATCGTCGCCGGAACGCCGCTCATCGTGATTGGGACGCTTGCCGGTTTGCCCTCGGTTTTCTATCTGTACAACGGCTTCCTGCTGTTGATTGCGTTCCTCACGTACCGATTCGGAGTTTCGGCGGACGGACTCAGGTTTCGGCGCCGAATGGACGCGGTCTTGAGTGTGCGTGCCCGAAACAGGGTGCTGCTGGAGATCGAAACGAATCGGGAGTGGCGGTATCGGGAATGGTACGCGACGAATTGCCGGCGACCTTTTCGGGGCGAAGGCAACGAAGCCAGGTTCGCGGTCGAGCCGGGAAAGAAGTTTGGCTATGAGTTTGTGTTAGTTCCGCCCGAGCGCGGCCGAGAGGTTCTGCGTGGAACGTTTCTGCGACTTAACTGCCCGTTGGGATTGGTTCAGCGGCAGTTCGAGCTCGAAACCAGCCAGGAAGTAAAGGTTTATCCCAATATCCTCGCGTTGCGCGAGTTTGACTTACTCAACCAAACGGGACGCCTGAAGCAAATCGGATTGCGCATCTCGAAGATGCGCGGAATCGGAACTGAGTTTGAGTCCCCTGAGGGAATATGCCGAGGGTGACGACTACCGGAAGGTCGATTGGAGCGCAACGGCGCGGCGCGGCAAGCTGATTGTTCGGCAATACGAAGTGGAGCGAAACCAGGCGGTGATGCTCTGCGTGGATTGTGGACGGCACATGCTGGCCGAAGTCGATGGAGTGCGCAAGCTCGATTTGGTGCTCGACTCGGTTCTGATGCTGATCCAGAGCGCGATCATGGCGGGCGACAATGTCGGCTTGCTTGCGTACGGCGCGGATGTCATCACGTACGTTCCGCCCAAAAAAGGACAGCGCCAGCTTGGGGTCTTGCTGAATGCGATGTACGGGTTGGTCGCCGAGCCGGTGGAGAGCGACCCGATTCGGGCTTTCGGGTACCTGAACGCGCGGCACAAGCGGCGATCGCTGATGCTGAATTTCACGGGTCTTGAGGATCGCGACATGGCGCGAGATGTGATCCAGAGCTACGGGACGATGTCTCGGGCTCATTTGGCGGTGTTGGTCAACATTTCCGATCCTCGGTTTCGGGAGATCTTGCGCAAAGAGCCGGAGACGAAGGACGATCTTTTCCGGTACGCATCGGCTCACTTTTTGACCGACGAACGTCGCCAGGCATCAACGATGCTGCAGAGCGCGCACCTGCGCGTGCTCGATTCGGAGCCGCAAGACTTGGCGAAGGACCTCGTGAACTACTATCTTGATGTGAAGTCAAGAGGCAAGCTGTAATCGGGCCTAAACCCGGTGATCGTTATAGTTCTCGTGGGACTTTGAGTCGAATGGCACTCTTGTTGCGAGAGAGCTTCTCAACATGTCCGGATTGATTGGAGGGGTAGTGGAGCAAACGGTGGCACCAAAGCGTTTCATCGGCGAATCCATCTCTCCTTGGTCCAACGGGGCATTTTGTGCGGTGAGCTTTGCTTACGTGGGTGGACTGCCCGAGCATCTGGAGTTGGCGGTGCCGCTGTTGCGCCAACTTGGGCTCTCGGCGACCTTTTTCCTCGATCCATTGAACGTGATTGACGATGTTCGTCCGTGGGATGCGCTGAAAGCTACTGAGCATGAGATTGGGCTGGCTCCATTTGGCGATGCCACGCGCTCTGGCTTCCTTCCCGGATGGACGAACGGGGGCTTTGGCGAAGAGATTCGATCAGCAAAGCGGTTCATTCGCGATGTGTTTGGCGTGAAGGCGACGAGTCTTTATCATCCCGGAGGGACCCTTTATGGTGACGTCGCCAACTTTTCTGAGATCATGCACCGCGAGTTTCCGACGGTTGTTACCTCCATTTCGGGACAAAATAGTCCCCTCTCCTCCACGCAGCATCTGCAGGTTTTGGATATCAAGAAATATCCGTCGATGGACCTCTCTCGAGCGTTCGATTCGGACGAGCCGACTTGGGTAATTATTCCGTTTTCGGGGCTGTTTGAAGGCGACTTCACCAAGATTTTGATGCACCGCATGATTGTTGAGGCGATTGGGCGGAATCGCTCAAAGTTGAGAATCGGAACAGTCTCGGAGATTGCGAGCGAGCTTCGGCTTCGGCAGTCCCCGGTACAATAGCCCTTGATTTTGATGCGCGGTTAGCGCATTATGGATCGCAAAGGCGCGGCCCGCATGAACCCAACTCGAGAAGAATATTGGCAGTTTAGTCTCCCCGAGAAGCTCCTTTTTTACGCTTGCGCCATCGCTTCTGTGGGTTACATGGGTTGGCAGATCTGGGCGCGGGTTCAGCTTTGGCTTCAAGGTCGCCCGACGGGCGAGGTTCGCCAAGGGCGACAGTACTGGATGCCGACTCGCGCGGGAATCCAAAAGTGGTTTGGCAAGGTTTGGACCTATATTCTTCTACAAAAGAAGGTTCGTTCAAGCCGGCCAAAAACCGGCGCGCCGATGCACTTGATGATGTTCTATGGGTTTCTCGCGCTGTTTGTCGCGACGACTCTCCTCGGAATCAACACCTACTCGCCGATCAAGTTTCACCAAGGCGCCTACTACTTGGCCTATGAGTTGATCTTTGATACGCTTGGCCTTCTTCTACTTTTCGGGCTGGTGTGGGCGATTGCTCGGCGGGCGAGTACCAAGGAGCCGATCTCGAGGGACAACGTGGACATGCTTGTCCTTTGGCTTTTGTTGCTTATCACCGTGAACGGCTACCTTCTCGAGGCGGCGCGAATCGCGATCAACCCGCAATCGCAGAAAGGTTGGGATTCGGTTTCCTGGGTCGGTTATGCGCTATCGCAACCCTTGGCGGCGCTGAAGGGGAATGTTGTCGCTTACAAGTCGCTCTGGTGGTTCCACGCGCTGTGCGTCTTTGCGTTCTTTGTGTTGATCCCGCGGTTACGGCTGCGGCACATCGTGCTTGCGATCTTTAGTGCGGCAGGCTCGCCGGATACCCCGATGGGCAAGCTGCGCACGATTCCGATGGAGGAGGTCGAGCAGACCGAGCAGATCGGGGTAAAGTACGCCAAGGACTATTCCCGATGGCACCTAATGTCGCTCGACGCGTGTATGGAGTGTGGGCGATGTACCGAGGTTTGCCCGGCGAACGCGGTCGGGAAGATTTTGAATCCGAAGCAGATCGTGCAGGATCTGCGTGGGGCAATGGCCTCCGGCGCGGAGGTGGTGCCTTCGCTCGATCCCGAAGCTCTATGGCAATGCACCACGTGCAATGCGTGCGTCGAGGCGTGTCCGGTGTTAATTCGGCATGTGGACATCATCGTCGATGCGCGGCGGAACATCGTGTCGGAGGGCGGTCTCAGCGGCTCGGGGGCGTTGGTGCTGCGCCAAACGGCATCGACCGGCAACGCTTGGGGCACGAGCGGCAACCGAGAAGAGTGGATGCAGGGGCTGGATATTCCGCTTGCGCGAACGACTGGCGATTTTGAGTATTTGTTCTGGGTCGGGTGTGCAGGCGCGACTGATCCGGGAGCGGTGAAGACCACCAAAGCGGTCGCGGATCTGCTGAAGAAGGCGGGAGTTTCCTTCGCGTGTTTGGGCAACGAAGAGGCGTGCACGGGCGACCCGGCGAGGCGGCTTGGCGAGGAGTTCTTGTTCCAAGAAAAGGCGATGGAGAACGTCTCGGTCTTTGAGCGATATGGCGTGAAGAAGATCGTAACTTCTTGCCCGCACTGCTTCAACTCGCTGAAGAACGAGTACGGAGATTTTGGCTCTTCGATCGAAGTTTTCCACCACACGCAGCTTCTCCAGACCCTTGTTTCAAAGGGCAAGCTGCTCGCGGCGAAGCCCGAGCGTGGCTCCGTAGTGATGCACGACCCCTGCTACTTGGGCAGGGTGAATGACGAGGCCGAGGCTCCTCGGGCACTGGTGGAAGGGATGGTGAATCCTGAGTTTCACTCGCAGAAGACTCGTTGCTGCGGCGCTGGAGGCGGGCGAATGTGGATGGAAGAGCCTTTAACGGAGCGCCCCTCGAATGCGCGGGTTGAGCAGCTTTTGGCGACGGGGGCGAAGACGGTCGCGCTCGGGTGTCCGTTCTGCAAGATCATGCTGGATGCTAGCGTCAAGCAGTGACCGATGAGGAGATCAACCTTGTCGATCTTGCCGAGATGTTGCAGGCGGCAAACCAGAGCTGAGATTGTGGGCGTGTGAGGATCTCACCGTAATCGCGTAGAGACCTTTATGTTCTTCATCGAACCCGGCTTCGATCGCCTCCAAGGAACCTACGTCGGGACGATGTTCTTTTACGATCTGTTCGAGAAGAAGGACAAACAGATGCCGATCCAAGTTCGGTTTGGCGACGGAATCTACGATACTAAGTTCCGGTTCAACCCGCCCCAGTACCAGTGGTCGGTCGATGCGATCGAGGTCAGCGAGGACGGAGCGACTTGGACGGAGCGATCACTCTCCGAGAAATCGGTCTTCAAGTTGACCAATTGGAAGCAGTTTTCGGCCGGAACTTCGAACTGGTTCGAGATGGAGAGGCCGCAGCTGACATCGAATTTCGCCGGGACGTTTAGGCGGCGATGGACTTTGGCACCTGATGGCACCCTCACGAGCGAGAAATGGCTCAAGGCGAATGGCGCGAAGGATGGGAAGTCAGCCACCGAATGGTTTTTGCGCCGGATTTAGGCTACATCGGCACTTGAAGGACGATCCGCTCGACGACCGCGACTCCGGCGGCATGAGTTTTCTCGTGGCTTAGCGAAACGTAAACTCGCAACCTGGTGGAGTCAAATCGAAGGTCCCGGATTGTGACGTGAGGCTGGCCGAGCGGGTCGTTGAGAATCTCGATGTCCCGCATCAAAAGCGGAATGCCAACTGCCTTGATCACAGCCTCTTTGGCGGCCCAGCGGCCCGCGACCTGTTGTGCGTTCTTGCAGTAGGCTTCTTCCCTTTCGGTGAGCACGCGCGGCACGAAGCGCGGGTTTTTCATCGCCTTCGCAATCCGTCCGATCTCCACAATATCGATGCCTACGCCGACGACCACGGGTTCATTATGAGCGTAAACTATGCGTTGTTGCGCTACCTCGTTCACGCTGTTGATGGGCAAACCTACGGCCCCGCCGACCTTGCGACAATCAACCAATGGATTGTTGAGGGGCGAGTTGCGCCGACCACGTTGCTTCAGCCCGAGGGATCTTCGATGCGGATTGCGGCGAGCACGGTCGATGGGCTCGTTTGGGGACAAGGGCAAACCTTTGAGGCTTACACCCCGCTCAAGATCAATGCAGGTGTGAACGAGCTGCGGGGTGCTTGGGTGTGCATCTTCGGCTCGCTAGTGCTGTGCTGCTTGCCAGTAGGATTCCATCTGGCGGCGGGGATCGCTGGGTGCATTCTCTCCCTTTCTGCATACCGCAAGGGCCATCGAATTGCCCTTTTGACGCTCATCATCAACCTGGTCTTCCTGTTCTTCATCGCGCAAGCCCACTTTGGTCAGCAATCAAGCTTTGACCCGCAGAAGTATCTGCGGGCGATCAAAGGTCTGCCAAAGTTTCCCGGCGCGGATTAGGGCTTCAGGGCCTGGATGAAGAACTCGAGCATGCGGTCTTGCCGCAGAGCCGCGTGGCCCTGGTCGACGCCCACATAAAGGCGATACGGCTTCCCTTCTTTGTCGAGCGCGGCGATCAGTTGGTGGGTGTTGGTCGGGTGGACGTTGTCGTCGGCAGTTCCGTAGAACAGACAAAGCTGCCCTTTCAGGTTGCCCGCGAATTCCATGGCGGAGCCAGCTTTGTACCCCTCGGGGTTGTTCTGGGGGGTGTCCATGTAGCGCTCGGTGTAGATGGTGTCGTAGTGCCACCAGCTCGTCACTGCGCTGCTCGCGCAGGCGGCGGCGTACACCTCGGGGTGTCGCAAAAGCGAGAGTGCGGAGAAGTAGCCGCCATACGACGTTCCTTCGACTCCCACCCGGGCGGAATCGATGAACGGGTACTTCTTGCCGAGGTCGGTGACGGCAGCGGCGGTATCGTCAATCTCGACGACGCCAAGCTTTCCGTAGACCGACTGCGTGAAGTCGCGCCCGCGACCTTTGGTGCCTTTGGCGTCGATCCAAGCGGTGATGAATCCGAGCTCGCAGACGGCATCGGGGCCGATCAGGCGCTCGGGCGAGCCGCCCGATTCGGGTCCGCCGTACACGCGCAGGAGGAGCGGATACTTCTTGGTGGCGTCGAAGTTGCGAGGCTTGCAGAAGTAGCCGTAGATCGGGGTTTTGCCGTCGCTGCCTACGACCGTAAAGCGTTCCGCGGGGGAGTATTTTGCGTCGCTGTAGACCCAAATATCGCCCTTCGACACACCTGTGATGAGCTTGCCTTCTCGGTCGCGTACGGTGGTCATCGGGTTGCCGCCGATCTTGACGGCGCGGTCGATAAACATGGAGCCATCGGGTGAAATCGTCACGGTGTGGCTTGTACTCGGCTCCGTGAGCCGTCGATCATTTTTGCCATCCAGACCGACCCGATGAAGCTGGACGAGGTATGGATTTTCGCCATCTCGAGCGGTGTACCAAAGCTCCTTTTTCGATTCATCGAGGCGCAGAATCGAGACAACTTCGGCTTGAAGGGTGGTGATGGGGCTTTGGAGCCCCTTCGAGAGGTGAGCCAAGCCAGAAGTTGGCGTAGCCCAAAGCGCTCGGAGGTCCAGACAAAGCGGTCGCCATCACTGAGCCACCGCATCGCCGGGCTGTTATCCACCCAACCACTTGGGTTGGATTCCTGTGCAACGACCCGAGATTTACCCGTCTCGAGGCTCGCCGCGCACAGCTCCATCACGTTCTGCTTTCGGTTCGTGCGGTTATAAAGAAGCGTTTTTCCGTCCGGTGCGAATTGGACGTTGTAGACGTAGTGGGCGATGTCGGGGTCGGTTGATGCGAACTTGGTATCGATCTCTTTCGACTTGCCCGAGGCGACGTCGTACGCGAAGAGCTGGACGGTGGGATTCGGGGTTCCTGCTTTGGGATACGCCTCGGTATAGAGGCGATTGTAGATGCCGTTTTGTCCAGTTGTCAGGAAATAATCTTGGACTTTTGATTCATCGAATCGGTAGTAAACCAGGGTCTTCGAGTCTCCGGACCACCACATTGCTTGGTTCTGCCCAAGCTCCTCACCGTACACCCAGCTCGCCGTTCCGTACTTGATCCGAGCTTGTGCGGAACCGTCTTTCGTGATTTGCACTTTGCCCGAGGGAGATTCGAGCGTGATGTTGTTGTCGGCGTACTTGGCGGTGAGCTTGCCATCGGGGGAGACGGCCGAAGTGAATTGGCGTCCTCTCGACGGGCCACCTTGTCGGCGTCCGAGACCTGGATTATTGGCGGGGGCAGTCGCCTCCTCAATCGCGCCGGAGGCGATCACCATCTGTTTGCCGTTATTAAGGAGCACGGCCTTCCCGTCGGCACTGAATCCGGTAGCTTGGACCCCATTCGCCTTCGAATCGAGGTTCGCGATCTCGCGACGCGCGGTGATGTAATCGTTGTACTTTGGGTGCTTGGGAAGGTCGGATTGTGGCAAAAACAGCGGCACAATCCGACGTTACCCTAGTTCGATTTCTTGGGAGGCACCAGGAGCTTTCTGGACTCGATTGGGCCCTCTTTGGTCACCCGAAAGCCAGCTCGTTTCATGCCTCGTTGCACGATGGGATGCGTCATGAAGGCTTTGTTGGGGAAGCCGTCGCGGGCGTTTTCGATGCCCAATTGCATCTGGCCGTGGTCGATGCCAATCATGTCCTTGCTCACCCAGTTCTTCGTCGGATTGAAGCCCGTCACAAAGGAATATTTGCCGTAGGTTTCGGGGTACTGCTTGACGTAAGCCTCCGCCGACGCCATGCTTTCTTTCGGGGTGAACATCATGCTGGCAACGGCACAGGGCGGTGCGAGGGTGCCGTTATCGGTCCATGGTCCGAGGACGCCTTGCGCGCCGTAGCCGTCGGGGATATCGCAGGCGCTGATGCCCCAGATTCCGCCGCCGTACCCTTTGAACTTGTTTGGGTTTTGGTTAGCGAATTCGATTTGCGCAAGCGTATTGTTTTCGACTGCTGACCCAGTAGTCGTAGCCGAGCATATCGCGCTTGCCTTTGAAGTCGAAGAAGATGTGCGACATCTGGTGGAGGAAGAGCGCGCCGCCGGTGAGGACCTCTTGGCCGTACCCTTTCTCGTGCTTGCGCTCGAAGCCTTTCCAAATGTCGGCGGGAATGGATTCACCGCGCCAAGGGCAAGGAGGTAGATCATCATCGACTCCCAATAGCCGCTCCATTCGGCGTCGAGGAAGCCCTGATCGGGTCGCCAGCCCATGCTAAACGTCTTCTTGTTCGGCTTTGAGCCATCGTTGGTGAGCATGAACTTCCAGTCGACGGCTTTGAGGATCTGATTGCTCATCCGGGTGATTTCGGGATCCTTGAGGGCCTCCGCGTTCAGGATCATGCCGCACCAAAAGATGGCAGAATCGATGCTCGAGAGCTCGCTATTCCACTCTTTCTTGCCGGTTTCCCAGTTCAGCCAGTGGTAGTACCAACCCCGGTGCTTGGGGGCGACCTCGATCATGTGCTTGAGGGTTTTTCGGGAAACCTTGATCGCCTCGGCGCGGGTCATCCAGCCTCGGTGTTCACCAACGGCGTAGGCCGAAAGGGCGAACCCGATGGCGGCGATGCTGGCGACGTAGTGATCGTCGCTGTCTTTCTCTTGAAAGTTGCGCGACCGATCCTTAGTGAATCCGGTGACGGGGTGCGAGCGCTCAATGAAGTAGTTGAACGTGCGCTTGGAGATGTCGTTGAGGAGCGGCCAGCCTTTTTGAGGCGGAGTGTATTGGCCAAGGGCAAGGGTTGCGAGAGCAGTTGTGAGCATGGAGGGATCACCGAGGAGGGGGCTTTCGCCCCCTTAGTCTCGTCATTCAGGTGTTGAGCTGAAGATTAGTAACCAGCTGGTCGAGTTGCGCAATAGGTATCGAGCCATTCGAGGGTTGCGCCGCTGATGTAGGCACCGGGCGTTGCGAGCCTGTCGCGTTGGTAACCCCACATGTTGATTTCATTAGCTCGACCGCAGATCGCTCCGTGCGTTTGTCGCTTTGCGTGGCTGTCGAAGTACGTGACGACCATTGCTTTGTCGTCCCATTTTCCGCCGCCCCAGGTCCAACCGAGTCCCTTAGAAGGTGAACCGTCTGGCTCGCCGTCGTTTTTCACCCATCCGAGATAAGACCCAGCGTCTGGCCAGGGCCACTTGTGCTCAACTGTCATCATGATGTTGGCAGTGTTGTCGAGCGCAGTTGGGGTCAACGTATTGTCGTTCCAAGTACCGGTCAAGTAGAAGAGATTTGTCAACGAGTACCCGCGCGGGAATCGGTTTGCTTCGGGCTGAACTGCAAAGTTCCAGAGAGCGGCAAGCGCTGGATCCGACTGGGCGTCGTAGAATCGAGAAGCCGGATTCATGGGATCCTTGAACATGTCGCGGTTCTTCATGTAAGGCTGCGAGAGCATCTTCCAGTTCTGCTCAGTGCGCACTGGCGTGGTATCCAGGTTTGTCGCTCGGGGGACGCGGATGTCGTCGCTGTCGGCCATGTAAATCTGAAGCGCAGTTCCGATTTGCTTGCAGTTCGAGATGGCAGTGGTCGCTTTCGCGGCTGCCTTTGCCTGGGCAAAGACCGGGAAAAGGATCGCGGCCAAGATCGCGATGATCGCGATGACGACGAGTAGTTCAATGAGCGTAAACGCTCGATTTTGATTAGTTTTCATGATTGCCTCTTCGTTGAAGACAGTGGTTCGATGGCGAGAGTGGACTCCCGGACATCGAGGGTGAGGGGATAAATGCTTGGTTCGATGACCTCAGATTCATCCCTGGTTTTGGCGATAAGTTTCGGGCGGCAGTAAAAGCGATTTCGTAGATGGGTTGGCGGACGCTGGTGAGGGGAGGGTTGGAGCGTTCGCATGCGGGTGAGGAGTCGAACCCCACAAAGGAAACATCATTTGGAACCGAAATTCCGTTCTTGGAAAGCATTTCAAGGCACTCAAATGCCACGTCGTCGGACCAACAGACCACCGAGGTGAGCTTGTGTTTCTTGATCCAATTTACGACTTGGATGTCGACATGATCGGGAGCGTCGAACCGAAGCATTCTGGACTCATCAAGAACCTGTCCTCGTGAAGTGAGAGCGGCCCTGAAACCAGCCACACGGTCGTTGGAGGCCACAGAGCCGGGATTTCCGTGAATCATGCCGATGCGCTCATGCCCAATGCCGAGAAGGTGCTCGGCGGCGAGCCTTCCGCCGGTGTAGTTATCGGAATCAACAAATGAGACGCGGTTATGATCCGGGCGGGCGAAGAACAGCATCGTGGGGAAGCCTCGGATCACGAGCTCTTCAATCGTTGGGTCGCCGTTATCCCGGAGGACCAAGGCTCCATCGGTGCGACCGTCCATAATCGCGTGAGCCTCCTCGACCGGGTTGGTGAACGACCTTGTGTGGAGAATGAGGTTCACATCCGCCTCGACGCACGCTTCGCTGACGCCCCTAAGGATCTCGGAGATAAAGGTCGAAGTCGAACTGAAGTAGCCGCTCTTTTGGAAGACGAGGGTGATCGCGTTTGCTTTTCGGTTGACCAGGCTTCGGGCGATGGCATTCGGGCGGTATTCGAGTTCACGAGCAGCAGCAAGTACGCGCTCGGCGGTTTCTTTGCTGATGCGAGCGGCCTCGGCCCGACCATTCAGGACGTAGCTGACCGTTACTTTGCCAACGCCTGCAAGCTTGGCAACATCGGAGATGGTGAACCGTTTCCGCATTTTGCTCACTTAGCGCTGCGCGGGTGCACCGGGAGGCGTTGGGGCTCCTCCACCAATGGGTGGGTTCGTCATAGAATCCCACAGTTTCTTGACTCCCTCATCCCCACCATAAGCTTCTTTGAGTTTTGCCTTATCGGCTTCGGAAACAGCTTCAAACTTGCCTCCTGCAGCATTAAAAATCTGCCTCGCCATTTGGGCATTATTGACCGCTTTAGCGGACGCATCCTTATCGATCTCTTGAACGGATGAACCGCATCCGAACAAGAGGACACTCGCGATAATAACTGAAAGAACAACCGACAACTTCATCGTAAAACTCGTGCTGAACCGTTTCAGTTATCATAACACGGCTTTTTGAGATTGCCAATAGTTTTTTTGAGAAATTGTCTACTTCCGGTATGTTGCGCGGTTCATCTCTCTCAGTTCGAGGGTGATTCCGGCTTCTTTGGACTTGTGCGAGCTTGAGAAGCAGCTGAGCAGTTCGGCGTACATGCCGTCCGTGATCGTTTGGACCAAGTCCGCGGGGCGACCATCGAGGATCGCGACTTCGCAATGAATAAAGCCGTGGGGGCCGTTCTCGCCGATCACCCACGTGTTTCGTAGCGAGTGATACCCTTTGATCGAGCCGGACGAGATGGATTCGAACGTCGCGAGCTTATTGACGAGGGCTTCGAGGATGTCGACAATGTCTTGGTTCTCGACGACGTCGCTGGTGGTTTCAAGGATGATGTGAGGCATAACTACTCCGTTAACGGATCGTTAGGGTCAAATTCCTTGCCATACAGCGACCAAAAGGCAACCCACATGCAAATTTCGATTGCGGCGAAGACGGCTTTGAGGACTTGAGGGATGTTTGGGTTAAAGCTGAAGAAGCCTTCGATGGGCGCGGCAATGAAGCAGAGAAACACTCCGGTCAGGATCATCGTGACCGCATCGCGGGCCGACTTCCGGAGCGATTCGCCGCGTGAATCGAGGCCAGGAACGAGGATCGCCCAGCCGAGCCGAATGCCACCGGCACCAGCGAAAATGATTCCGGAAATCTCGGGGACGCCGTGCGGGGCAATCGAACTCAGGAGGAACGGGAGTTTGCCGACTGAGGACATCTCGTGGGCGAGGGCACCGATGATCGCGCCGTTCTGGAACATCATGGCGATCGATCCAAAGCCCATCGTTCCGGCGCCTACGGCCCCCGCGATAATCGATACGAGGGGGGTTATGCCCGGCGTAGCCAAAGCTTGCGCCAAAGCTCTCATCGAGGTTGCGGCCCTCGTGCTTGCCTTGCTTCCAATGATCGAACAGATCGTCCATTCCCATCGAGAATGTCGAGAGCAGATCCGGGTTCAGGTGGATCATCAAATAGGTGAAAAACGCGCTTCCGAAGGCGATGGAAAAGGAGGCCCAGAAGAACGCCTTGTTTCGGCGGAAGGTCAGCACGATGTTGAGCACCATCAACTGGGCGGCCCGCAGGAACGGCTTTTGTTGCTGGCGATAGATCAGCGCGTGCGCTCTGCCCACGAGGTTGTTTAGGTAGCGCGAAAGGGGGGCGTTTTGGCTTCGCGTGCGGATAACCGAGAGGTCCGTCGAGGCTTTTCGATATAATCGAATGAACTCAAGGAGTTCGGATTCATTGAGGTTTGCGACGCGGACATCGGCGCGGGCGCAGAGCTCTTCCAACCGTTTCCAGTCGGCAATGCGACGATTCACTAATGTCTCTTCGTTCATCTGCTCCCGTTACCATTATAGTGTCGGGCTGGTACTTCTTGCGCTTCCCGCGTCGTCGTTGTCAGAGACATATTCGGCAAAGTATTTGCGCACCGAGGGTGGGGCAATGGTCTTCCAAGCGACGGAACCGAGCTTTCGGCCGTCGTCGATGCAAAGAGCCGTTTTTGGCGAAAGCGACAGGCGGCAGTTCCGGCGGACTTCAAGGCTGGCGAAGAGCTGACCGTGAACGTGAAATCGAACGAGAAAGGAGTTCAGCTCCGCGAGGTTTCGGATTCTGAGAGCACGCGCTGGCTTGGCTTCATCCGCAAAGGGGTGATGATGGGCACCCTCACGGGCGGCGACAAGACGGGAATCTTTGTGAAGTTTGCCGACGGCAGCCGGTTTCACTACCGAATGACCGACAAGGCCCAGATCTTCCTGGGCAAGGAGAAGGCGACCACTAGCGGCCTCCGACAAGGCATGGTGGTGTTCATCAAAAGCCGGTTAACCAGCACTTTGGACTCCTCGGTGCAGACGCTAAGCGATACGCCACTCGTGACTCCGTTGCCAAAGGATGATGAACCTGGCACTGTCGTCGGTACGGTCGAGAGTTTTGATGCGGAAAAGAA